>KN485855.1:45228-66058 GCA_000787095.1 Periophthalmodon schlosseri
CCCCCCAAAGGACACCACGAGGGACACGGTCAAATGCCTTCTCCAGATCCACAAAACACATGTGGACTGGTTGGGCAAACTCCCATAAACCCTCGAGCACCCAATGGAGAGTCTAGAGCCGGTCCAGTGTTCCGCGACCAGGAAAACCACACTGTTCCTCCTGAATCCGAGGTTCGACTATTGAACGGATTCTCCTCTCCAGTACCCTGGAATAGACCTTACCGGGAAGGCTGAGAAGTGTGATTCCCCTGTAACTGGAACACACCCTCCGGTCCCCCTTCTTAAACAGAGGGACCACCACCCCGGTCTGCCAGTCCAGTGGTACTGTCCCCAACCGCCACGCAATGTTGCAGAGACGTGTCAACCAAGACAGCCCCACAACATCCAGAGACTTAAGGTACTCGGGACGGATCTGGTCCACCCCCGGAGCCTTGCCACCGAGGAGCTTGCGGTTTGGAGGAGTAATTAAGTTCTAAAATCTATAGGGACATGCTCTCTGAATGTTTAAAATGCCATTACTTAGGCAGTTTGAAATGAGCTGAAAGATCCATGTTTTGTGCAGACTTATACCTGATGCAATGTACCCTTCTGTATTAGTTGTTGCAAATGGGACAGATTTGATCCACTGTCTGCGTGCACATTTTTTTTCTCATTCTGTGTTTGACATTGACTCAGAGAGACAATGCCTGAGGAGACTGCACTGAAATAAAACTCATTCTAGATTCATGTCCTTTCTTAAGTGTGTTTTGTGTGCTGGGCAGGACCCCTGCTGAGATACACACAGGATGAAAAAGCGGAGCGTGCAAGTCAAATCCAATTCTCTAAACTCTAATTGCAGCTTTTTCTTAATGTCTCTGTGGTCTGTTAAGTGAAAAAGTCCAATTTGAAAATTTGTTGAAAACACCACATGAGCCTGAGGACAAATAACACACTGTTTACATGATAGATATTCAAAGACAGACACAAATGAAGCAAGAGCAGATCTGGCAGTGACTGCACGGTGCCATAATGCAATAAATGTATATAGGCCTGTCCAGTAAGTAGTTTCGGAATACCTACTTGAACTTTTTTGTATTTTTAGTTACATGACACAATTTGGACAAGAGTTTGGTCTGTAGGAAAAGTTACAGACCATGAAATAAAGTCGGATAGGCCAACAATGTGGATGACCTTTTCCTTCTTTTTTTGCCCATGGGCTTTATGAGACAGGAGAGCCATGTGTGAAATGGGGCCTGGAGTCAAACCCACGATACTAAAGTGGCAATAACCGCATATGTGCTGCACCCAAACCACTACACCACTGAATGCAGCTGCAGATTCTGATAAAGAATTATTATTATTATAAACCATAAGGAACAGTCACGTTTGAGTTTGAATATGAGCGACACAGACATGAGCACCAAACAGATTAAAACTTATTATAATTCTAGGGATGCTATGAAACCACTCTCAGAAATACCTCGGCACTGAGTTACTGCGGCACTGCTTGCTTGCTCCTTAGTGGTCTCCAAAACCTGTCACATTGTTATTTTCCTTCTCTCCAAGTAACTCACAAAATGAGACTTTTTTTTGACGTTTTAGACTTTTTTATTCTGTGAGTTCTGGCTATTTCTACAACTGAGCATAATTCTTTTTCCAAACTTCTAAATCCATTGTGGTCTCTGCACTAATGTGCTGTATAAACTTCTGAAGTTTGTTTTCCCTGTTTTATTTTGTCACAGTTGGATTTAAAGGTACGTGTGTAACTTTGGTAGAGGGCTTACCACCTGCTTGCCTGTCTATACACAAATGTTATAACTTTGTCTCAATTGTTCCACAGTATGGCATTAAATTTATCTCCACTGAGGCGCCACCAGTCAAAGTTATAGGGCCAATCTGCAGAGAGGAGACCCCAATCTCAGAAAGAATGCATGTTTTGATGGTATTTTATTAGCAATAAAAGCACCTGTACGTGATAAATGCATGTTGGATAAAGATAAGTCCATACTGTAGAATATTCTGAGAAAAGCTGTAACACCATGGAGACAAGCAGGGAGCAATACATTAATGGTCTTTCGCTTATTTTGGCACTTTGTTTTGCGCAGTGCTGCACCTCAGTTGGTTCTCAATTGTTTGTAGTATTGCTTTTTGTACCAGACCTTTTCTTGATGGTGGTAGAATTAAAGTGTGACTTGTGAGTTAATAGGTCAAAGTTCACTGGAGCAAATTGGGTTATTGCAAAGCACTAGGAACAAGATGGCACTTCTTCACACGCACATGTGCCGACATCTCCCCAACAACTGGACTTTTTCATCTGCTTTGTATAGATATTGATTTCGGACCTTAGAAGCACTTTGCACATAGCCAAGGGACTGCTGCTGAAAAAAGACTGGTATTGTCAACAAAGAAGGAGCGCTGTTTTCTTCTAAATTAATATTTGTTTTGGTTTCTGAACTGGGTTCATTGTATCTGAGCAGTCATTTAGAAATTGGCAAATGATTTGAATTTGCTGTTGCTCCCAAAAACTGACGTAATTTGCCATTGTGATATGTCTGGTGCTTTTAATTAATGAGGAATTTAAATTTAACTTTGTGGCACTGACAGCTCACAGTGAAGGGTCGTGATGATGTGTCAAGTGGAGCTGGTTTGGGCTGTTGAACCATGACTCAATCAAGTCAGTGCCAGCAGATCAATCACATTTTTTTACACAGTCTTTTTTAGAATTCGTTACCATGGTACCGAAGTGTTTTGGCAGCACAATTACTCTGTGGTTGGATTCTTTTTTGATACTTTTTGGCTAATAATATGGATTAAATAAATGATTGGGACTGGTTACACAGGGGATCAACATAGCCAATGTGTTACATTAACGCTACTCATGTCTATTCCCTTAAAGTGTATGTATTTTTATTTAGGCTACAATAAGTACAATTTATTATATTTATTAAAATATATAAAACATAATATATAAACATCTCAAAAGTCACTGCTGGTCTCCTACTGGTAGAGTGGTTAGCACAAAAAGTGACTTTACTTTTTCACTTCTCTGATTGTACAGCATTTACCTTGCACAGCAAGATGCATTTTCACGATATTCATGAGAATCCATCTTGGCGTGCCCCGCCGGTGCGATAGGGCCTGTCAGGTGGCTGACGGACCAATCAGAGAGCAGCATTGAGGTTTGTGTGGAAGCCAAAGGCTAATTGTCAATTGCTTGAGCGAACCAAAACCAACATGGTGACACCAACAGACGTACTTCAGTCTATTTTAGCATCACCACGGACTATTTTGTTTGTGAAAAACGTGCAGAGGAAAGCGCTTTGTGCATTTGTCGACAGGGAAGATGTCTGTGCTTTTCTCTCAACTGGATGTAACAAAAGTTTCACTGTTGTGATGTTTCAACCAATCAAATTCAAATAATCGTGATGTTCCACCTTTTCTGATCACTTTCAGTGAGAGTCATCCCAGATAATGTGTAGAACTCGATTCGGTTTTATACACATATCAATCTGGCATGAGGCAGGTTAGTACAGCATTTGTTCAAACTAATGCATGTGCAATAATCTTCCATCTATCTATTGGGTTTCAGAAATATGAAAAATAGTGTTATAGCAATTAACAGTTCAATACAAAATATCATTATATGAAAGGTGAAAAGTCCTCAAAATGTCACCTATAACAGGAAACTGAAACCACACATAGCTCCTGCCAGGTTATTCCAGAGAAGAAATGCACATATTTATTAGTGAGGAGGAAGTACTATAATTATGAAATAACATGGCCAACCATTTAGAAACAAGAATGTTTGAGAAAAACGTTGTATATGCTATTACTGTAACCAGATTATTAGAGCAACTATAATTTACTTGTTGATCACGTGGCTTCAGTATTCAACATTCAGTCTAAAATTAAGGTAAAGGCTGGCGTATGGAGAAAAACAGTCAAATGTTATAAGGTGCTGCCCAGGCATGACAGTTCATCTGAAGAGCAGATTTAGTGTGTCGCCATGGGAACAGGAATGCTGGGTGCGGTAATGATAGATGTCTAACATGTTTGTGTGTGGGTCTTTGTCTCAGCTGCGTATGCTTGAATATCTCCAAGAAAATAGCACTCAGCTTTTGATCTGCTGTTTATAGCTCCATATGGAACTAGAGTGTACTTGAAGTATAGTTCGAAAGTGGGTTGAGCACAATAAAGTGTGGTCTCAGTGTCCCTTATACTGACATCTAGTAGAATAGTAGGCTAATAAATGAAGATGCCAATTCTCTTGGATAAGGTTTGAAAATCTGCATTTGACATTTTACACAACACTTAATTATTCATACTGTAGCAAAGCACAAAGCATCTTTTTTATCTTTGTCCAGATATATTGTATAAGATGCTCTTAAGATAGAAATTAGACTACTGTGCGCTGTCGGCATTTCATTATGAAGAGTTTTATCCTTCGAGAATCAGAAGAAATCCATTGTTAGGGTCTGGGGTAGAAGTCTGCAATGAAATCAGGCTCTATATGAAAAAGAATGGAAGGATGCTTTCCAGTATGTCTATATAGTGAGAGGCAGAATAAAACCCATTATCACCTCTTTGTCGAAGCACAAGCTGTGGAAGCTAATGTTCCTTCCTATTCATTCTCTTGTCATAAGTTTTATTTTTATTTTTAGTATCCCAAAACACTTTCACAACATTTTTCCACTTTTTTTTCCTAATAAATGGGGTGTAATTGGGGTCACACCTACAAGTAGTGTGGATTAGAATGGTCTATCATGATGAGCAAGGCTCTCCGCATTCAGTGGATAAGAGCATTAGCCGCTGAAATCATTGACTCATGAAATAGATGGAGAGCAGCGGGAGAGCGTTATAACTAGCTTAAAGAAGTGCATGTACCCAGACAAGCGTGACTCATGGGTCATGCAGTGGCCCCGGGACACCTAAAGCCACTTGAGAAGCCCAGATCCACCAGTGTTCAACAGAGGACACTTTTTAAACCACCTCTGGACACGAAACCTTTTCCTGGGACCTGGAGCAGTGAGTACTCTTTCTGAGATGGCGTCATGCTTAAAAACCTCCTTATTAATGCTTAAAAACCTCCTTATCAGCCCGACTGATTTGACCTAAAACGCCTGTCTAAAATTTCCCTCAATTCATACTGAATCTTTTTCTGAACAATTTGGAGCACAGACAAATGGCTGGGCTCTTTGTGAAGGGGAGGCTCTGTAGTTTTGGCCTCTGCCTGATCAGCTCTAATTATAAATGGGAACAATCTCTGCACAGAAGAAAATCAGATTTCAATTCCCGCCTGGATTTTTTTTTTTTTCACAGCTGAAGCCAAAATAAAAAAAATTAAAAAAAACTCCAGGCATTTATATGAAACTTTGAAAACTATGAATTTTTTTATTTGTGTGTTTGGAATACATGTTGTTTTTTTTTAAACTGAAAAATAAGTCGCTTAAAGTTTCTTCTCATATTTCAGATGCCAGGGGAGCTCGATAGTTTTATTTTATCAGGTGGTTGAATAAAAATAAACACAGAAAAAATCTAACATACCTGGATAAGTCAGAATTTAAAGGGTTTAAGAAAATGCTTTGATCAGATCAAGGCTTCAGGTTCACATATTTTCTCCACAGGGCAGCTGTAAATTTCCCACCTTAAAGTAAACTTACTTTTACTGTGTTAATACTTGGTTAAAGAGGGGGTATTTCACTTCTAGGGGGTATCAGTTGCTAACGCATAGTATATTTGTGCTTTGCTGTCTGTGCTAAGTCACTCCCCCTTCAGAGCACTATCACATTACAATTGCCGTGTGTTCTGTTAATGAAACTACTGCACAATGCATCAGGTTTGTGAAGCTGTGTATTGTTTTGTATCCTGCTTTTGTATATTTATGGAAAATTGCTGTTTGGGAGCATGGGTGAAGTAGACTTGGGGCTGAGCTTTGGATAGAATCGTACCGCTAATCGTAAAGAGGGTTTGATTAGGGCCCGGGAGAGATCGCTAAATTACTCAAATATACATGGATGACATTGAAAACCTCTTCAGACACATTATAACACAGCTCCAAAAAGTTGATTTTGCATAATCCACCCTCTTTAATAACAAGTGTATGACAATAAGATACAGTGAAGCTGCTTGTGTTTCTGTCTGCCCTATTTTTTCTGATTGGATTTGACATTTATATTAATGGAAGAATAGAAAAATGTCCTTTAACAAAAAAGTTTATATTGTTTGACTGATAGCATATATTTTTGGTACATATTGTACTTATTCAATTTAATTTTTTGATTCCACTACCAACAACACAATTGCTTAAGTTTAAATGTATATAATGTGTATAAAATACTTTGTGTATAAAATACTTTATATTGGTACTTCAATCAGAACAAAACAAAAACATGCAAGTTTGGGAACCGCTGTTGGCTGTTCCTTTCCCTTTTGATATCACTTTCCCCCCGAGTAGAGGATGTTCATGTTGCGTTTAATGATGAGGAATTTCACATGCTACTTATCTGATCCATACATCATCCAGGAACAAAAGAGGATGTGTGTGCGAATTCCCGGAGGTGCTGGAGATGGGCTCTGAAGTTGAGTGTTTGTCTCCAGTCCAGGATGCTCCAAGCCTGGGGTCATTTCACAAGCTCCTCCACTGTCTGGGGATTGGAGAAAAACCCCCTGTGCAATGGATGAGTCAGCACAGCACCTCTCAGCTCTACTGCTACAAAGTAAAGGAAAACGTCAATGAAAATCTGAAGCATTTCCTATCCTATCAACTTAAGCTTTTAATACACAACTGATATCTTCTACGTAGCACCAGTTTGTGACTTTTCTGGTGGAGCGTCCCCGCATGCTTGGCTTATCCTTTTTGTTTCTTCATCACCTGATTGTCTCCATGGATATGTACTTATTCGGTTCTTACAGTTTGGTATTTATGCATTTCCTCAAATATGATCTGCAGAATATTTCAGAAATACTTGAAAACCCCAGCTGTCAGTGTGAAAAAGGCCAAGTATAGTATGTTTTTTCACCCACCCAGAAAACAACTTGAACCTTCCAAACAACCAAATCATCTTATGAATCATTTACAAATACTTCCAAGGGCTCTTAGACTCACATCTAAGCTACAGAGAGCACACTCAAAGTCTGGCCAAAAACTCCAGCAAAAACTTTAGTGCACCTCTAATGAAGCATGTTCTTACTGCTCAAGAACACTTTGAAAATCTTAGCCTAGTGGGTCACCATTGTGTCTCAAGAGAAATCTAAAGTTTAAAACTTTACTTTCGAATATTCTCCATGGAGATATCGCTTTTATGCCATACCGTGGAACATTCATGGCAAAGACTGTGTAATCCCTCGGTCGTTCAGGTGTGATCCATAGCAAAAGGCAAATTCTATTCTGTCACCGAGGCAAAAACTGATTGAGTTGTTCTTTTGCTATTCGTGGCAAAGCAATAACATCTCCATGGAAACAAGCAGGTAATGTGCCCACCACCCTAAATGTACGTGAAGACTGTTGGTAAAGTGGCCAAATCCACTGACCCATAGGTTGACAGTTTGATCTCAGCTACCACAGGTGAATGCTGTTGTTGTGCTCTTGGGCACGACACTTAATGTGTGTGGGAATGGGTGACTGGTTCCTTGAAGGTGGAGAAGTGCTATAAAACTGTGACCATTTACCATTTATATAAGGAGTGTGTTGGGTTTTATTTTCAAATTAAACATGATGGTGTGTCTGCAGCACTGGCGGTCTAGGTGTCAGCGTACAGTACACACGCTTAGGTAGAGAGTCAACACACACGACACAGAGCTGCCTCTAACCTGCCTGCCATTTTTCTCCATCTACTCCAAACTCTGAAATGATGTCCCCTTTCATATGAAGACAACCAACTCCAATGCATATTTCAAAAGGCATACAGACCACAAGCTACAAATACACAGTAGGCACTCACACTGAACTGCTAAGAGGAACTTATTGCAAGCCATTTTTAACTGAGTCAGGTTACATTTTTTAATCTTTTCCTGTTTAAAAAATACATGAAATGACGCTCTTGTGATGCGTTCCCGGTCAGCAGAGATCGGCATCTATCAGAAGTGGTCTAAATAAAGAACGGAACTAAACCGTCACAGATGAAGCACAAAGAGCGTGAGCGTAAAATGAAATCTGTGGTGGAGGAGGGCAAAAAGATGCTTGAATGTTTTTTGTCAGGCTGCAAATTGGGTAAGCAATAAAAGCTCGAAGCATAATGATCACCAATAACAGGCGATACATGTGCTTTAAGGCCAGATTGATAAAAAAAAGTATGGATGAAATGGACTATTAGCAAAGCCAACATAGACTCCATGGCTCTTCGATCCGATCACAGGCTTAATAAGAAAAGGTTGTTTCTCGAGGAGGGCTGCTGCTGTAAGACATGAGAAATCAATACACACAAGGAGCAGTAAATCTGATTGAGATGGAAGTATATTAGATTATATGACATGTCCACAGTGCTAACACGTAACTCTTTGTTTTTCAGAAGAGATCATAAATTAATTGCTACAAAGTTACAATTAACAAAGTTTCCTTCTGATAAAGACATTTATGTAAGTGATGAGCCCAATTAGTCTTTTATCATCAGGGAGCCAATTAGATCTGTGACAAATGACGAGTATCTGCACATCGTGTTCTGCAGATAAAGTGGACTCCACTAACAAGCATCAGGCCAATGGATACTGTGTATTTTTTACCTAAACCAGCTATTTCAGGTATTTCCATATTGCATTCTTCAACACCTACCTTGACAGGACTTTTACTGTTGAGCTATTATGGCCTTTATGCTGGGCACAAAAATTACAGTAATGCAAGTGATACATGAATGATACATGCTCTCATCATAATTCACTGGTTTTCTATAGAAGAACAAAAGAAAAAGAAAATGTTATTAACAATAGATGACCATGAGTTGATGAAATGTTTAAATGACATCCTTTTGAGTGTCCCCGACAACACGTATACACTTATAACACTTATATACAGATTTGGGACTGTTCAGAGACTCCAACGGCTTATGACCCAGTAAAGAGCCTAATTATACACTCTTCTTCTATCAGTTACTAAACTACTGCAACTGTGTGGAGTAAAGGCCACTGTTGATCAATGAAGCTGACTGTATTTACATCATGAGTGCGGCCTGTCCTCCTCTGGTGTCACATTCAGCAGCCTGCAGTAAGAATGGAGCAAAATATATCTGAGCAGCTGTGGACTATAGTTGTAATGTTGTATAAATTTGTTGTATAAATTTAGTGTCTGCAGTCAATATAACTGATGTAAAATCAAGTTGACCAAATTGTCTGTAAGAAATCTACAAATGAATTCTAACTTGTAGATTTCCTATGTAACTTTTCTGGTAGAGGGCCTGCCATCTCCATGGGGATTTTTTTTTTTAGTTTGTTTTAGTTTGTTCCAAACTATGGCATCACACTTATATTTCTCCTTGACGAGTAAGCGACATCACCAGACAAAGCTACAGATCAGCTCTGTGGAGAGGCGACCCCACTTTTTGAGCAATTAAACCCCTGTAACTGTAGGCAGAGCAATAACATCTTCATAAAGACGAGCAGGTGAAGTGCCTCCCACCAAGTGGCATTGTGCACATTTAACTGTTGATCTTCAGATTCTACATAAAATCCCTACAGTCTGTGGAAAAGATGAAAGATCTGATACAGAACAAAGTGAAATTACTGTGCCAAGAAACGTTTTTGTTTTTGCAAACAAAGCCAATGTGTCAATTTGGCAAGAGCTGTGGGAACCTAGTCTGAATCGTGACTTCTGATTTGGAAATGAGTTCAAGCGACTGACAAAACATAAAAGGCTATTCAAAATAATGTGCAGCCTGCAAATGCCAGTATGTTATAATATTGTATAAAAAAGATAAGTGGTGCAGCAGCAGCATTACAGGTGACCCAAACATGGTGCCTGACTTAAACAACGGGCAGCTGGTGAGTGAGATGTGAAGTGATGGGGTTCATCACATGGACTGGTGGGGTTCAGCAAATGCACACTGACACTGAGCAGCTCAGGGCTGTTATTGGCTCACAGCTACAGCCTCATTAACATTACAAATTCTGTTTCTATCTATACCCATTTACCCTGCACATGGGCAAAACGGTATGAGGTAACAATCATGTTTTGCATAAGGCTTATCACAACCAAAACAAAATGATTTATAACTAAAATCAAATGATTCTGACATTACAAGTTTAATATTATTATTGCAGAGAATGGGAATTGTTTTTGTGACAGTTTGGTATAAATGAATAGTTTTGTTTTTTTATTTTACATGTCCAGTGAACAGTAACATCTGAGAACATTTGTGTGACATAAAGCACAAGGACTGTGTGGATTGTGTGGCTGGCCTTGGTCCAGCAGGGGACTTAGGGTGAAAAAATCTTGGACACAATCCTGCATATTTATAGGTATATGTTTGTGCCTTTCTGACTTGAATATGCATTTTTCATTCATTACAATATTTTTTACAAAACAACTTGCATTTTATTTACATGGTTTTAGAGGTTACAGACTTATTATTTTGTTGCTTTCAGTGGGCATATACATATTTTTTTTTCTGTTTACTGTGCCCATTAGCCCTCAGACACTCCAGTATTTTAGGTCAGGCTGGTACCTTCATGTCCCAGCACACAAAAGTGTTATAAAATTGGACTAAATTTATATTTCTACTTTCAATGGCTCAAATCTTTTGTCAACAAGAAATGATTAAACTTGTTAAAAATATTTTAGCCATTTTGCATGTAAAAGTCACCACTTTTTAGATGCCAAAAACATAAAAATTGCAAAATAAAAGTCTGAAGTGGATTATTTGAGTTGATGTTATTAGACCCTAACATATGTCAATCATTTATAACAACACTGATTTTGGTGCATGCGCAGACCTTCAGCTCTTTCCCCTTTTAGCATCTGTCTTCTGTTTTGTGTGTGGCTGAATCCTACCCTTCGTGTCACAAACGGTTCCCGACACATAAAAGTGATATAAAATGGAACTAAATTAACTTTTTTTTTCTACTTTCAATGACTCAAATCTTTTGTCAACTTGTCTTCTGTCCAAATATATCAAGAAATTATTAAACTTAATAATAATAATTAACAATGTTTTATATATGGGCCATATTGTGTGTAATTCTTTTCATTTTTTAGATGCCAAAAACACAAAAATTGCAACATAAAAAAAAAAAGTGAAGTGGATTATTTGAGTTGATGTTATTAGACCCTTACATATGTCAATACTTACAGGTCAACATTGATTTTGGTGCATTATTATGCAGCAGATTCATTGTTATTCCGTTGGCATTTGGTTTAGAGCCACAGGCAGTGTATACATGTAGTGCATTTACTGTAGGAATATACAGTTACATTTAACTTTTGGTTTTATTTGAATAATAAACACGTTAACATGTGAATTTAAGCAAATCATTTTGTGAATTGATTTTCTAATGAATTAGTTCCACTTTGAACAGGTCATCAAACATACAGTGTTTGAACAGGTCCTGTCCAAATCTGAGAAGAGCTCAGCATGTCCTCCTGGGTCAGGGAGACCATTATAGGGTCCATCAGGATTTAGACATTGTGGGGAATAAAGTCATTTTGTGACTTTTCTAACACTTATTGTAATTCTGATTTGCAATATATGTTTTGAAGCCAAGATGCAGTTGTTTGCAGTCCAAAATGTAAACTTCCAGGATTAACATTTGAGAGAAGACTGAAATAGGAATTGCTAAATGAATATAATATATACTATAAAATATATACTTTTCATGCTCTTTTCTAAACATTTGTTTTACTTAACATTAGATTGTTTTACTATCTACAAAGAGTTTGTTGTTTACCTACAGAATATGATGGTTATTGAAGGGAGTCGCCCCGGATCCAACCAGCAGCTCACAGCTGAAGCCCCTCCTCTGCAGAGACTATGAGAGTCTGTGAGAGTCATTTCAGACTGATGTTATGGTGCTCACATGACACACAGTTTGATTTCAATCTGACTTTTGCAGTTTCACTCCTGGTGACTGTCACAGACCATCTCTGTGCTGCTGCAGGCTCTAGATCCATGTGCACAATAACACTCCTTGTGTTTGCAGATATGTGCCTCCCACAATCCCACCTCGACCAATAGTTTTAGACCACAAGAACATTTTTATAAAAGACACCCACTGAAAAATGGAGGTTTGATTTGAATTTAAAGAAACTATAAAAAAAAGCTTGGAGGATTGGTTGGATTTAAAGTTATGAGATGGCAGGAGCAGTGAGGCTTGTTTTGACTGAAGTCAATACAAACAAACCACCTGGAATAGACTGTGAGCTTCAAATAAACTTCCATATAAAACAACATAGAGGCCCCTGGGAGTCCAGAGGGGCCACCTCAAGAAAAATGTTAAATTATTCAATTTTCAACCCAGAAGCTTAGGTTGAGATGATATTTCATGATATTACATTATATAATGTCTGTATTACAGCAGGCTGAATAAGTGAGTTTATAATGGAAGTCAATGGGGCACATTTGGTTCTGAAGGTTACCAACGTAGGCAAAAATTCTAGCATAGAAATGGAAGCGGTGAGGTGAGAGCTGAAGGTGCCATTTTAAAATTTGTTCAAAAATAATATTATCTAGAAAGTTTCATAGCTCTAACTGCAACAATATACATTTTTTCATTTTTCAACTGCGAAAAAAAAATTAAAAATTGCAAAATGTACACAAACAGTCCCCAAGGTGTCAGAGGGTTAACCCTTTGATATCAAATGAGACTAATACTGCTGCCCTATCCTGAACCCACTTGCTCATATTGCCATTATGCCTTTGTGAAGGAACCTCATCCATCCAGCTTCTTTACCTGGTTTATGTGTGTTCGTGCTTGCGAGTGAGTCCATTTCATATATGCAGGAAAAGTGTAATAAAGCAACCTAAATGACAACCCGTTTTGCTTAATGAGCCTCGAGATGATAAAATAACTTAAAGCCAGTCAGTTTCAGTTTCATTTTCCCAAAGAAGAATCCCAGCTGCTGCCTTTCAAACACTGCACAATATTCCTATAGCAGTGATAATCACACTGAGCCTTGTTTTTGATACACTGCCAAGCTGATGGTGGAGGGGGAAGGCTTAAATAGCTCAATGAGACTGGAGAGTATGGGGGGATTTCAACACTGCCCAGCTGCCACTCAGGTGAATGGAAAGCTAATTGGGCAAGAACCAGAAGGTAGGAGACGTCTTTGAAATGGAAATATGCAGGTGAAATAGAAGAGGGAAGGTAAATCTTTATTAAGACCTGTTCCTTGAAGCTGCATTTCCCACAGGAATGGCTTGTACAGGCAGCTAGGGTCTCACCTCTGATCCTGGCTGTGGGGTGCTAGGGGTTGCACCTGCGTCAAGGTGAAGCCCACAACCATATGTGCATTCAATAATGAAGGAGGAGACAGGGTTTTCACATCTCAAAGCTGTCGACAGTATGGGGCACGTGAGAATTATTTGGAGTATTTGGGAATGGGGGTACAAGGTAGGCTGTGTGCCATGGGATTTATTGGGTTCTGTAAGAGTCAAAGAAATGTTTTTGTATAATTTAAATATGTTTTTACAACCTGGCATGTTGATCTAATCCCTCAGTGATCCAGGTGTGTTGAAAAGGAACACAAGTTTATAGTAAACAAGCAAGGTTTCAAGTTTATAGAGTCCGCATCACGCAAAATAGACTTTTTGACCTTTGCTTTTCAATATGGAGGTGATTCAGGCCTGTTGCTAGTGGCGCTTTTTGTAAGTACATGAAATGCAGTGGCGGGCCGTGCATTTCACCCTTGGGCCTTCAGTGACGTACCATTTACACATTACAACATCACCTCAGTATAGGCTGGTCAAGCAACACTGAATTTCAGGAGCATTTAAACCCAATAAGCTGCATTGCATTCACAGTTAAGAGTAGGAAACTAAGTTCACAGATACTGTCAAAAATTTAAAAGAAAAATGCAATTTAAAGATGCCAGACAAAATGCCACCAAAATTACGCTATGTGAGCTTAAACAAGTCTGTCCAATAAACTGCACAATTTGGCCGTTTCATATAAGACACCAACCAGACGATAACAAAACAAACTATTCTTTGAAAAGAAAGTAAACAGATCATTTGCATTTTTTGACAATAGGCTAAACGACAGCAAATAACTGAAAATGCGGTGCAGCTGAGATTGAACAAACTTTAGTACAGTTTTAACTGAGGTGAGTTCAATGCGCCACATTATTAACATAATAAACTCACTTTTTCATCGTGGAGCTCCGTCTCCCTGCCTGTTCGCTGAGCTGCAGGTCCACCCCAGTGTCTCCAAACGTTTTTAAATGCGCTGTAGCTTGTAAGTGCCCAGCCGTACAACAACAGCACAATTTGCAGCGTTTCTCAGAAGCTGTGAGCCACGGGTACCGTTCATAGTTGCTATCCATCTTTTCGTGAAAAGCCCGAAAATGGCGTAGAAAGTATATCTGCAACCAGATCAATTTCTTCTCCTCCTTCCGCCATTATGGGTTAAAATACTGCAACAGCTGTTGGATCTCCGGGTTTAGTTGTTCGATATTCTGGAAACTGCCGCGTTGCTGGCTTGAGAAAGTTTTTTAACCAATCACAGGACACGTACATGTCCAGTTCAGCGTAAGACCTTCTAGCTGGTCCTGGTTTGCAGAATCGAGATCTGATTGGCTATTGAAACTGACTGACTGACTGACTGTCTATGTCTACTTACACTGGACGGGACCTGCTCTGTTTATTCTGAAGGCCCCAGGCAAATGAAATCTGCCTGACAACACAAGCTGCTGAAATATAATTGGATAAAAACCACAATAAACAACATTGGAAGCCACTCAACTAAGTAGATATACCGTAATATGACATAAAGAGAACAGAGTATAGAGAATATTTTTGTTTGCATAGTTATGAAAATAAAATAAAATAAAATAAATTCACTTTTCTGAGTATGTTTAGTCCAGCAGAGAAGGCCTTGCTGGCCCTGACGGCCCGCCACTGATGAAATGTGGTCTGGGGTACTCTCTCTAAACATGATTTATTTTAAGTTGTACAACAGAAAACAGAAATGCTATGGTACAAAGTGGTACATAAAACAAACAAATTAACAAAGAAGTGAAGACTCTCTAGATGATTTGGCTCATCTATTCAGATCACACATTATAGTATCTCCTCATATCTATCTGAAGGGAGGAGCTAACTACACTGAAACTGGAAACAGCTATTGTTTACAGTTACACTAAGTGTACAATAAGTGTGCACTGTGCCTGAGACATACTTAGCATATTCATTCAGCTCTTAATGGGGTTTTTCACACCTATTGGCACCCTGGCTAGCTCTATTGTTCTCTTTGTTTCTTTTGTTTGCTTTGGGTCTGAGGATGGAGTTATAGATGGGGGAAACATGACGTCTAAGGCCCAAATCCTGTTCAAGGAAGGATTGTCTTTCCTAACATTTAAGCCTTCCCTCTCCTGTTCAAGAAAGGATTGTCTTTCCTAACAAAAACTGGGCACATTTTCATGCCGTCCGCCATCGTTCATTGGGTGAAAAATGGGGGAGTTGGTCCCAAGAAAAAAAAAAAAAGAAGAAAAGGATAATATTCTAATGCAAAAACAATGTTCCAGGTTAAAAATATAAAAAAAAAATTCACATGGTCTCCACCCCTTTCCGGCTATATACAATAATAATGTTCCATTTTGCAAAAAATGTTTATATGCACGTGACATGACTTGGCGAGTGTTTGGAGTGTTACGATTGCATGGCATTGTTACGCAGTGTTACGCAGCACGGCATTACGATACTAATAGGCAGGCTTGTGGCACTCTGGCCCAATTACATTTCTTCACAGCATTTGATTATACATTGGCACGGAGTGGCTTTGAAGACGGTGAACCATAAACCTTCAAGTGAGTGGGTACAAACCTAACCACTGAGCCACATGGGGCTGAGGGGTATCTCCTTCCAGATCTGAACAAGAGGATCACTGACCTCCTGGATCATCAAACTGGATATCAATGGAACATTCAATCATTTCATTATCTTCCAGGATGTGCATAAACCAGCTTCACAGAGTCTGGGCACAGAGCCACTGGACCAGTCCTTGATGTCAAAAGGATGAGAGAAGTGCCCTTGCAGCTGGCTGTCTTTTCCCTGGTCTGTATATGTAGTTTTAGACTAGAGGGTGGATCAATGCCCAACAGTGTAAAATAAATAGGAGATTTCAAATGTATGATGATACATTTAGTTCATAACCAGTTTAGATGACTTAAAGATGCACTGCAAATCATAAATCGTATTTGGCAAAAACAAAACAAAAAAAGCATCACATGCTTTTATTCTTCATTGGTAATAATAATACCAGTTTATCCATCCTTTTGTGAGAGCACTGAAATGTTTCTATAATGTCTTTATAATTCCTGTGTCAATGAGTCACTCTCAGCCACAGCTCTGAGTCTCTTAAAAAACAAAAAAAACAATTTAAATTCAGGGTAAGTTCAACCCACTTTGCGAAATAGGGTCAATGACAGAAAAAAATGATTTTCGATTCTAATTTTTTCCCCCTCTCCACTAAAATGTTTTGAAAACTACAGAAAATAGTAAATACTGAAAAGATTGTATTCAGTGTTCATATCTAACCCATTGGCCATTGGGGAACTCTTTTATGAATGAGATAAAACAAACCCCAACATTTAACTGGATGTCACTGATTTCAAAGCAGACAGCGCTGCATGGCCCTGGGCTAAACTAAGGTCCCTGTGACTGCAGTGAGCGGTCTTTTGTGGCATTACGAGTGGGAGACAAAAGTCAATATAACTAAATTATAATAAGCGAAAAATAAACCAGCAACACCACCAGGTTTAACCCAGAAAAATAAATAAACTAAACTAACTAAAGTAAAGCATGAGGCACACAGGTTCGCTCATTGATAGAGGCCAGCGAGTTCCGGTTTAAATAGTAGCATTTATTTTAGAACTTCTGACTGTTATAATTTCATTCACTATAAAAGGACCAGAATAATTTCATTCACTTGAACAGTTTCATCCTTTATGTTCACCGGTTGTTATCCAGCCATTGCTTTACAAGATTTAGATATTAAAGTGCATTTTGGCATTAGTGCAAGAAGGAACAAAAAGGTGAAGTCAAGACAGCAGGATGCACTGCAGGGTGTAGCTGATTCAAACCTCATAAGTTGAGAAATAAGTGTCATTAATGTATAGCTGAAGTGTGTCATTCTCATGTTAACAATTTAAACATACCATTTCAAAGCTCGCAGCCATGCCACGTCAATGACATGAGCTCGGCAATGACGCACATGGACTCATTACCACAAATAGGAGCGCAGGCCATTGCCCACAGCAGAGGGTCATGAGGTTTGCAGAGCCGGGCCCTCAGCTACACCTCTGGACTACATTTACAACAAGTAACTTATATTAGTTCACCTAAATGTTAGAATTGAATTTCCTACACCAACTGTCTTAGCTAGCATCACAGAGAACAGGGCAGACAACACAGCAGGTGGAAGTGAGAATGTCAGAGGAAGACCAAAGACTGCTGGGAAACCTTTATAGTTTTTGCTCCACTGCCACCTGCTGGTTGCTCCACAAAGTCAACCCTACTACACTTTCTTGTATTTCCAATGCAGTTTCCAACACAAGAAAATGGGGAAAATAAAAATCAGTTTTCTCCCAAACAATTCGATTTGAACTTCAAGTTTGATTAATTGATTTTTGCCCAGCCCTAAAATATACACATCCGCCATAGACTGTATATAAAAATGGACACAGCTGACCTGGTAGCCGTCGCGCTCCAAATAGGAAGTTAAGCTTACAGCTCCATCAGGTCTGGTTCCAATTCACTTTCAACTGAAAAACTGTCACTCGTCTCTCCTTAACTGCTGCTGTCAGGCTTGTCATTTTGGCCCTGTAATGTTCGTATTAATCTGTAATCGTGATGGAAGCGATTTCAGACCAGGTAGAGAGTTGAAAGAGGTTTTTATCTGATCAGATAAGTGAAGGTACAGACATCAGGCACATGCGTTACATTACAAAGGAGCTTCTCTGCACTTATGCAAGGAGAAAGAAGGCTGGACCTACATGGACTTAAACTAATTTCACTTGACTGTTGTACAAGGTCATAAATGTATACACCGTTAACTGTTTACAGGAAGGCAGAATGTGTCACTGAAAAGACTGAGTACAAGGGCCTCTTGTCACAGGAATATGGAAAGCCGCAGCATGTAACTCAAGTAGCTGGTTGCAGTGAAGACAAGTTAAAATAAGTATGTGTAGCATTCTTACTGAGAAACAAGTTTATCTCAATGTCTGTAACACACAGTATTCAACACAAGGTTTAAGAGCAAAGAGATTAAACAGAAATCATGCTTTCATAATCCGCGCTGCATGATCTTGGTGCTATATTGTCTGTAAATCAAGATATGAACCTTAATAACAGACCAATGAGGCGCCTTCTTTCCACGAGGTCACTCCCACTAGCGTTAGCGACATGTTTGATTGACAACGTTGCTAAGTGCCCGCCCCCTGCTAAACCAGCGGTGCATGTGTGAAAGGGCGTTACCTTAAACAGCCTCGCTCCAGATTGGCTCCTTTGTCGCTATGATACTCAGGTTCAGAATTCCAAATAAAGAAGTCGGCTCCAAATTCGCCCCCATAACTTCTAGCCTCGATGAGCCTCATTCGGCCGGAGCTGAACGCTATGGGTGACGTCACACTCCCTTCCTACACTTCTTTATACAGTCTGTGACACCTGTACATTCCCCTGTTGACTAATGTCCCAGGTGGCAAAAGGTGGGTGAATAAACAGGCAACACAAGCTCACATATCCAGCGTGCATGTAAAAGCACTCACATGTTCAGCCTGTACGTGCCATATGCTCTTATAACACTAACACACTGATCTTCACACGTTTCCAGGATCGCACACACTGTTAACATCCCTAGTTTAGCAAGAATTCAGACAAATTAGCTGAGCATCTTTCATATCCTTGAAAAGTTTATAAAATCCCAGCTAAGCCCTATGAGAGGTACATCATGTTTGTGGAGTGTTTTAATATTCAAAATTGTAAGTTAGGATCAGTGCTTCATTTGAATCTCTTCATTTTGACAGTCCAGTATTTGCCAGAATCAAGCATATTTAAAAAAAACATTTTCTTAAGCTTCAAAAGTATATTCCAGCAGATTTGATAAGATTTGCTTTGAACAGTCCCAGATTGGCTGGCTATAAGAAGCTAGAAGCTTTAATATTTCTAAGATTTTTGTCATGGTGAATGAGCCAAAAGTCACATTCAACCAAACTCACATGTTTTTAACAGGAATAGACAAGTCAAAAAACACGTCAAGCATACCATACATGTACTATAATATTACTCAAGTAAAAGTAATGAGTCCACATCCTAGAAATTATGCAAAAATGTTTCTGATTCTGATATTTTCAAATGACATAATAATAATAATGTTTTGAGAGAGAAAAACACCATTAGGGCCTATTACGCTTAAAAATAAGCTTATATACAATGGGCTCTTTCAATCAGACCTAAGTGGCGTAAACTGAACAGTAAATCCCCAGATCATACATTAAACATTTGCCTCGCTTTTTTCTCAGAATAATCACTTTTGTACTATTTCGTCCTCAGGGTATAGATAGGATACAACAGTCTCTATTGATAATATAGTGTGTCCCTTCTTCACATTTACAGCTTCGGAAGTAAAAAAGATTAATGTTCTGTGACACTACTTAAATGGTTGATATATTGCTTTTATTTTCTCCTTCATGATGTTTCCTTGCTCTTAGGTTCAAATATATGAGTGAATCAGGTGGTCTATTTATTTACGGACTCTTTGAAGGCTGATGTGAAATTAAAAAAGCATAATTTCCTGTCTCATAGCTATATTCTGGCGATGACAATCATAATGATAGGATGCAGTGGTACACCCTGTTCCTGCTACTCATTTGAAATGCCCATAGAAACAGACAAAGAGAGAAAGCAGTGTGGATATAACATATCTCTTCTTACAGTCTAATTAATAAGTGAATAATTCATATGGGAGATGATATGATCAGGCGTATTGTACTTACATTTAATGGTTTCACTGTCAGGTCAAGGTATTAATCATCAAGTGCATGAAATACCCTGCTAGATTTGGTACATGTTCTTTTACTTCTTCTTTAAAAGTCGAGGTATAACTAACTCACTTTAGGGAAAAAAGTCAGTTTAACCAATTCCCCAGACAAAGCATGCGTGCACAGTACAGCAAGAGCTGAAACCACAGCTTCATTGTTGAAGAAAATGAATAGAACTGGAACTATACTATAAACTTGTGTAAAAATAGGGCACGTCACATGAGATTTAGTTTGAAAATACAGCCTACAGCATCTAAATATCAAGACATTTTTCTTTGATGTCCTCCATATGTCACATACCTGAAGTATTCTACATGTTAATAAAAAAAAGTGCACATGAGGGAAAAAATAAAATGATGTCAATAGCAAGATGTACATGAATGTGTCTGCAGAAAAAGGCAATCACTCACACACAGATTGAACTAAGTGGGATAAAATGTCTTCCTGCTAATCATCAGTTATACACTGTCTGAATTAAAGCTGAAATAGATTTCGGTGGTGTAAATAACAAATGTAAATGAAATATGTTTAGAGCCAAATTGAAAATACCTGCATGCCAAATCACTATCAGTATACATTACATTCTAATATATTGGATACTGCAGCAGTCAGTTTACTGCACATGTCTGGTGTAACTTGATCTACTAGAAACATTGTTAGTCTGTGTAGATTAAA
>KN485855.1:70253-111103 GCA_000787095.1 Periophthalmodon schlosseri
TTTTTTCTGCACTCTTCTCTTTTAATGTTTATTTTATAAGGATTATTTGTGATTATTTATGTTTTGAGTTGTTTGTATTGTGATTTTAACGTCTTTCTTATTCTGTAAAGCACTTTGAATTACTTTGTGTATGAAGTGTGCTATACAAATAAACTTGCCTTGCCTCGTTTAGTCTTTTAATACATATTAATCACATATTTTAAAGTCACATTTCTGTTTTTAAGGAATTGTTTTGAGGATTTTAACATTATTAAAGGTACCTTGGGTCACAGTAACATAGCATAGTAAGTGTGCAAAATGGATGTGGATAAATGGTGAGTTACACTGTATGAAACTCCAAATTAAACACAGAATCCCCACCAGACCCATGCAGTAACTGATGGTTTGGCATTTCATCTAGATCTCTTGTGTTGCAGCAAACAAAATATAAACATTGTCGGTAGATGATGAAAACCCTTTGTATAACAGCAGTGTTTAAGTAGAAATGCCAATTTAGTTTTTGCAAGGCCAGTCTATAGGCCACAAAATCTCATTTGGTGTCCACTTTTGTCGACAAGTTTTCTTGTGCTCGACCTTGTAAATTGTAACCACTTTCATTTTTCGCTCACATAGGCTGTGGCATGAGCAGATACAAAGTGAGCGGTACACAATTGCTTTCAAGGCAGGAGCAAATCCGAGGAATGAGGAAGAGGAGGAGACATGGCTGTTTCCTTTTCCTCTCAGAATAACAGAACTCTTTGTAGGCAGTCGGGTAGAGGTAGTTTTTGATGCCGCATTGTTCCTTGTCCACGGGGCCCCTACTGTGGTTCAAAGCACGATCTGAATATGTGTGCATCCAGACTGGCTCAAACCCAGCGACACAGCCAAACTTATGAGGAACACCAGCACAACAAAGGTCTAACTCACGTATCAGAGTGGTACAAGTAAACAACGTGTCTGGATCAGCAAAAGAGACGCAAGAAACTGACTCACAGTTTGTCACATTATACAGGGACTTCAGTGCTGCCACAGTCACATTCTCAGGGTCAAACAAGAACTAGAAAATGAAAACTTGCAGAAGGAGGTACATTTTATTACCCTAAACCTATTGTAACTGAATGTTGTCATTATTACTGTTACTGTAAGATTGAGGAAATAGTGTCTGAGTTTTTGTATTCTGCTGATTGCTCCAAAGTGGTTATGATTAAACTTTTGATTAATCTGAAGATCCTTATTGTTGACATACAGTCTGCATTAAAACTTTGATGTATGTATTACAAAATAATATAAAGTTTCTTGATGATTATAAGCTGCAAAAATCCCAGGTTAAAGATGCGCTATGTAACTTTTCTGCTGGAGAGTCCTGTAACACCCTCAAGGTTTCTGACCAACCAGTATAATGTGGACAAATGAGTACAGACAGAAAAACTTTAAAGAAAATGATTAATTCATTTATTACAAAATGTTTAAAATGTTAAAAGTCCAGTTAAAATGGGGAGTAGCTACTCTAAAGTGCTGGTGTGCTAGTTTTGGGTCTGTGGGGCGTCCAAGACAGAGGTAGGGGGTCTGAGGATTGGGGCTGTCGCTGTGGCAGTGCCAAGTAGGCCGAGTGTGTGCTGAGTGTGTGCTGTGGGGGACTTTTGGGGATGTGACCAGCTGTTGTGCAAATCACGGTCAGTCCTCCTCATGGGCCAAGCTGAAGCTCTCCCCTCACGTTACAGGGTGAGAAACAAGACCACAGAGAGGGTATCAGTCATTTAACAGGTTAGTTTCAGTAGGTAAGTTGCCATTGAACTTACCTACTGAAACTTACCTGTTAAAATATTTTTTATATTTTTTTTCTGGTGAGTCAAATTCAAAAGTGATATCTATATACTGACAGGGTGGGAAACAAGACCACAGAAAGACAGAGCCATAGTAGTGTGGTGCTTAAATAGGTGGAGGAGTCAATTATCCCATCTGGTCTGTGTCACACACACCCAAACCACACCCACAGCAACCAAAGAGGAACAAGGGTCAGCTGAGGGGCGAGCCCTCCATCTATAGAGTTCCCTGGTGAACATTTTAAACAATTTAAACAATTAATTTCCCTTAACTAATATGCCTTTCTTCTCATCCATGTGTGTATGGGTGTAAAAGGTCTATCAGGACCCCAACCAATTTGTGCTGATTTTAGTATGTATTTCATGCATGTTAATTAAAGCTTAAGGTGTGACTTTATATTTGACCCTTGAGGATATTCATGAGTTGTTACCTGTCACAGGTAAGGGTTACTTCAGAAATGATTCTCCATCTTCTTTCACTCAGCGTTTTGCCTTAGTGAACTTCAAAGGCAGTTCTGTTCATTACTGCAGTGTGCTAAAGCAAAGGTATGTGTACCTAGCGGCAGAGTTCAGAAATGAGCTAAATATTAGGTTTTCACTATGTTTAACACCCTTTGGCCCATTACACAATAGAGAAAATTAAATGGTTTTCATAGCATTTGCGTTTCTACCTTGGGTGCTTTTTGGAAATTACTTGATTGCAGGGCCGCAGCTGCCCTGAGGTAGACCGACTGAAGCGAGGCTGCCAATCTGAGAATGGTGCTTTTTATTCTACTTCACGCTCAATTGCCTGGAAGCACTAACAGATGTAATGAAACAATATGAAAGAATATTGGTCATATAAGCTAATCAATCTGCAGTGGCCCGTTACATGAGAGTCAATTGGAATTGACTTGACTACATTCAGTGACAGATTAGAAGTCAGTGCGGTGATTTACAGTGTGCAGCCTGTAGAAACTGGACACAAAGTCATTACTATATCTGCACTTTTTCTTGCTCTGGCTCATGTGCCATTCTGCTTATTGATTTAAAATGATTATTATAGGCCCATATTTACTTTACTTACTTACTTAGATTAGTGATCGTAACATTTTTACATATTAGATGTTGATATAAAAATTTTGCTTAAATATATTTGGATTTTGTTGAGTGCCGTCCAGCTGTCACTCCCATCATTTCTTACTCAGTCTAAATAGCTTTTTGACAGTGTATAATTCTGGCCATGTAGGTGGTAACCTGCATATGGTCTGATCACAGCTGGTGTTTCTTCCAGGTCACTGGTAATTTTAATGATGAGCTTTTCTAAGACACCATGGCATCATCTTGTCATTGTATGAGATTCCAGTGTGCGCAAGAAATCATGCGGATTAAAAAGGCCTTATGTATATACAAACCATGGATCTATTAAATCTATCTATTCTATGTAGTGAAAGGATTGTCTTTCTGCTCCTGTATCAAGTCTTTGTTCAATTCAAATAGGCTATGGATCATGACTACAACTGCCTTGATTATTCACGTTTCTCAGAATAAGGAAAAAGTACAGGTGTCATCCCAGTCACACCAAACATGGCATTATTCAGAGAAAAAAAGTGTCTGAGAGGATGAATGCACTTCTTATTTGTTTTTTGCCTCCTGTGTGGCAATAGTGCATCACCATTCAGAAAGTTCATCATTATTTCTCCTGTATAAAACGCTATTTTGAACTCTCACAAAAATATCTTTGGGCATAATTTAAAAAATACAATTCTATATTGGTCAGGGATTGAAGGCAGTGGAAGGGCTGCCTGTTCCAGATGACATACGCTGTTATTGGACAGTTAACAGACAATTTTCTGGGTGAGAGCCTGAGAAGATGAATTCATTAGTTGAGGTAATTAAACGGACAGCGAAGCATCCTTGGACCACCCAGCTGCCCACAGTGTAATGACTGTGTAACATACAATGCAGTCTGCAACATTAGCCACAGGATTCTACAATTAGGCCTGCATTTTATCTCATTTGATAAAGCTTAGGACCATCTAGTGGTGATGGCGCGTACTGCCATTTTTCGGACCTCCAACGATTCTATATTTACACTTCAAATTGTAACCTATTGTATGTTCTGCGTCAGTCCGTGAGGCAAATGACAAGTTGGCATTTGTAGACTAGGTGTACCACAGCTCAAAATTTAGACTAAAATTTACCACGAGGGCGAAGGTCATTAAAGGGTTGGAAACCACCAGTAATAGTTTCATTAAAAGGGTGAAATTACCAGTAGAAGACAGAATAATTATCACGAAATGCACGCCTCGACGCACAAAAAATTGTTTTAGCTTGTTGTTCATATTTAAAAAAAAACATGCACAGTGATTTATGTGATTGAATTCCACCAATAAAGTCCTATTGATCACGTCAAAGCAACATATCCGTTTGAATCAAACAGCAGAACTCACCAACACCCAATTTATTTTTTCTTACGTAAAAAATCTGTATAAAAATGAGACAAAAAAGTTGCCCAGCTAAAGACAGCTCAGCACTATGCTAGTGTATTTAGTGGAAGCAATTATTAGATTTTTTTATGTGGACCAGGCTTATCATTTTATTTAATGTCCTTTGTCCAAAAGTATTAATACCCTTTCCCCGATAATCCTTTATTGTTTCTCCTGTTCTGTTTCCGTACAATCCGTGAGAGTGGTAAAAAAAAAAAAAAAAAAGAAGTTAAAAAGAATCTTACAGTTTGTAGAATCGTTATTTTAACAGCAGGGGGCAGTGTATTGTAAGAATAAAACTGATGTAAAAAGTAGTGATTTTTCACCACTTAAGTCGTAGGTAGGTTTTATAATAAATAACACACATTCATTTAAAAATATAGAGAATGTTTTGATTTATTTTTAAAACAGTAACAAAAGCCTTTAGGAGGTCATGTGACAGAATAATTTTCAATTAGAAAGTGAAACAATGCATCAAAAATCATCATATTAAGCTTGTCTGCACATATAACATATGCAGTGTTAATATACTGTTAATTTACTTAAAATATCTACATGTCCTTCAGAACTACAATAGAGAAATCTCATATGTTCAACAACTCTACAAGAAGACAGAACATATCAAAGCTCATGCTGTATTAAAAATCAACATGACACAGTTGTTCATAGTGATAATTCCTTCTAAAACAAGAGGTAGAGCTATAAAAACAGCATTTCCCTGCTACAGGAAAATGAGATTAGCGTAACTGAACTCGAGGCTCATTTTTTCTATATTTCTGCCAAAGTACAGGGAGAAATGTCCATGTACATCCAGAGGGTGTAGCATTTCCTGTTGATTGGCAACATGTTGCAGGACTTGCATAGACGAACAGTAATTATTCAGAGTGAGAGGCAGGAGGCAGAGCGGTGCCAAGACAGAGGTGAGTATCTGCATTAATAGAAAATATACATTTGTTCTATCGTTAGAGTAGTCCTCATTTTTCTTGCAGTTCATGGGTCTTAAAAACATGCCAAAGAGCAGCTTGACTAATGATAAAGTCAGAATGAGATCTTTCCAGTGGCACAGATGAACCAGTATTGACATTTGTCTACAGGGACGTTTCAGACCCTCGGCCCTTCCAGTAGAACGTGTTGTCTTCATCGTAGTCATCATCTGGATCCATGTCTATTCTAATCTGAGGCACAGACTTCAGAGGAGTCATGTCGGGGCTGAAACACACACAGATAAAACTACGTGGGGATTTCTCCACATTATTTTTATATTTTTTCTTAAGGAGGCTGGTATGAATAAGCCACAGCTCAAATACGTGCACATACAATTGGTCATCACACTTGGATCCATGTATTATATGGAGATGGCCTGGGTCATTTGAGCACAAAGCAATTGCCTACAGTCTTAGCTCGACAGGATTAGTGTAGAGCAGAGGAAGAAGCATGTCATCAGTATCACGGCATGCGTCATCATTCAGTCTCTGCTCTGAGAGACATGTGCCAAAACACGTCAAATTACATTAGATAATATTATTTCACAATGACATTTTCTTGGCCAGAAATGCTAACGACAAACGATCTGTCTGTGGCAGTTGTACACTGTTTTATAGACAGAATCTGGTATATTTTGACAAAAAGCCAAGGTTCAATTAGTCCATATCA
Organism: Periophthalmodon schlosseri; assembly: GCA_000787095.1. Lineage (NCBI taxonomy): Eukaryota > Metazoa > Chordata > Actinopteri > Gobiiformes > Gobiidae > Periophthalmodon > Periophthalmodon schlosseri. The sequence goes on from KN485855.1 coordinate 76,177, forward strand.
TGCACGTTGTTTGTTGACATCACAGATGTCCTGTGATCACAGCTGCTTTTCGTACATTGTTCCAAAAGCTAATCCGCTGCGAATGCACTGTTCCCATAAGCGCAGGGCAGATGGGGGATGCACGGACAACATGTGAGCCTCTAGACGTGACCTGTAGAGTCTGGTCCTCAGCAGAGGTCCAGGGCATAAGACAGCAACATTATTTCTGCTCCGGTTGCATAATCATGGATCTTGATCGTTTTATGAGGTTAGCGTTATTTACAAACCAGATATGGCACTTTATTACAATCAGGAAATTGTTGCCAGGACAAACATATTAGTACGTTATTTAAGCTTAAAGTGTTCTCGATTCTTATATGATACTTTTACGGAGTTGCTGTGTGTTATGCATGCTTCCAAAGAAGAACCACTGATGCTTTGTTCATAACTCATCATACTCCAATATTTCATATAATATAAAATATTACAGATCAAGAGTGTGTGACCTCACTGACCTTGACATGTAGTCAGCCTGGTAGTAGTCCATGTGCTCAGCATGATGTTTGGTGTTCATGGAATGCCGGGGACTTATCTCCTGTTAATAAAAACCTCCATTAGTTTGAATAGTGCTGAGGAAATATTTAGGCACTATAGCACTGATTAATCTATTAATATATCTAATTGCGATTAGATTTGTGATGTTTAAAAAGTATAGGATTTTGTTTAGAGTGCACATTGTAAACTGATGAACTAAAACAAGAATGCCATGCATTTCATGTTTGTAGAGGTTTAAACTTCAAATATTTTTCTATAAAAAGGCAGAATATTGAGTTCTTTGCAGAGGACACTCTATTATCTAAATAACTGCAGCCTTTGCAATTTGATGATTGAGCCAACTCAAATTGCAATTTTGATTTGATTTGTGCAGCCCGAAAACACTCTCAAACAAAATGAAAAAAGAAGAAAAGATTAGTTTGTTTTGTGAAAATCAAAAAGCCATGCAAACAATGAGAAGTTAAAAGAAGCCATGCACACAATAAGACAGTCAGATAGCAATAACATGGCAAGTGGAAATCAGGAAAGCACGAGAAACATGGAGCTGAGAAACTAAGAGAAGTTAGTTGTAGTTCCTCCGGACTTCATCTCTACTCACTGTCAGAGGCCTTATCACCTAAGAAGGGCTCCTGCTCCATTATGTCCATAGGGATTTTAATGCTGGGAACATTCTCATTGTAAGGGTAGTCAGACTGTCACAGAGAGAACAACATGTAATGCCTGATGCTTATTTTTCAATGCAAGGACCTTTTTCCATCTGCTGAAAACATGCTTTGTGTCATGTAGTTTTAAACACTCACATCTTCAGCTTCACTGTCTATACTGCCACGCTTTCTCTTCTCATCCTCCTTCTTCTTCTTGTCCTTCTCTGGGATGATATCGTCCAGGAAGCTGAGATCATGCTGAGAAAACATGTAGTCCATGCCCTTTCTGACAGCCACCAAGGCCAGAATCTAAAGAACAAAAGAATTTTAGAGCGTTTTTGAGCAAAATATGTCCCCATTTTTGGAAGTAAAGTATAGGTTTATTCATAGTTCTCCTAAATTTCATCAAAAAAGTCAAAATACAAAAGCAATGGCATCATTATACATTATTCATTTTTAGATTATTTTATTTGAGATTCTTGTGGCTAAAATATGTAACAAATGTGCAGGAACTGTGGCTTACCATTACAGGGAACACAATGGCTGCTACAGTGGACTTGAGGATCCAGAGCAGGGCCAGACACAGCACCTGGATGAAGGTGAACAGGTGCACTTTGCGCAGGGGAACGTGGCGGAGGTAGATCAAGTCTGGCTGATGCTTCGCTGGCATCAGAAGCAATTTGAGACGGTCCATGAACTGTGCGTAATTACAATATTAGTAATCAATAGTGCTGTCAATTGAAAGATGATCAAAGATGAATTTACCTGAACTCCATTTAGTGAGGCAACTCCCATGTACAGGAAGACTCCATACAATACAGGCATGGGGATGAACTAGACAAAAGGAATGATGTTTATGAATGATTGGAATACTTGCAATACATCAATACTTTTCATAATGCATCAAAATCAAGAAATTGACGAAAACACTTTATAATATCTACACTTTTAATAGCCTTAATAAAACATAAACAAAGATTCGTTCATAATAAAACTTTTTATGCGAAGGACTTTGGGAAGCTTTTTAAATGTGCTATATAAATAAAATTGAATTGAAATGGAACTGAATAATGAACAAATAGTTTATTAAGAACTTTATTAAGGCTAATTATGGCGTAGCTATTATAAAGTTATACCAGATGGACAAGTCATCATTAGTGAAACCATACCTTGAGAATAGGAGACATAAAAACAGACACCCCTGTCAAGATGAACACGCATACTCCAGTGACCCGCTGCTCTCTGTACATGAGAAATACATCACATATTAAAGTCACGTTCATTCAGTGGTTTAAGTGAAGCGCTGCTTTAGTTCAACTAGGTACCAGGTCACTCTTAAGGTTTCTTCGAAAGCAACAATTAAAATAATAATTAAAAACTTATATTCAAAGCTGGTCTAGGGGCAGTGGGGTATGATTAACGTTGGGCTTAACTGTAGTGAAGGATGCTTGGGTGCAAAAATAAATCTCCAACAATGTATAATAACAAGTAGGGTAATAAAATAATAAGGATTAAAAGATCAGCACAGTAGTTGTGGCTGCTGTGGTAATCCTTTCAAAGACATACATCTCCTACAGTTCACTGAAGTCATTTCTGCGTGGTACTCATTTAAATACATAACTGTTAAAGACTTTTACCTGACACCCAAGAACTTGGGCTGCTCTCCGGGAGCAGACGTCTCTGTTTCCATCTTTAGACTGTCAATGTGAGCGATGGAAATCACTGTAGCGGCCACATACCAGGGCAGCCCCATGAAGGAGCAAAGCGCCATGAGAACAGCCACCCAGAACAAGTCCAGATGGTACCCCGCCCCTTTCTGCCACAACAAACACACTGCAGGTCAGAGGTCATGCAGGCTTACACGTGCACAGAGAAAAAATGTGTTTATATACAAACAGCACACTTGCTACAGTCCTTAAAACAATAAATAGTACATGTTTACATGCAAAATGTGAAAACAAATATGTGGGAGTTTGTTCAGTCATAGCTTATTTGATTAGCCATGAATGTTACACAACAAAGGGATGATTGGGACATGTCAGTATTTCATTTATTATAAAGTATATGTCTAATGTGATCTTTTGGGCTCTCAACTCCGAGTTACAGCAAAAACAGTTTCTGGTTGAATAGTTTGAGTTCTCGCTTCTTTCTTTCCATGCAGTCACTTCCATGAAACATCTCTCACTCTCATGAGAAGAATGACAAGCATATTTAACTACAGTGTGAGTGTAACCTGTATCCTGTACAAGTGTGCTGCGGGTAACGTGCGGACAGCACTGTTATGGACTGAAACTGTCTGTTCTATAATAGGAACTAATATAAACTAGTGCAGCAGTGTTGTGTGTCTGACCTTAAGCTTGTGCTCCTTCCTGTTGACAATAACTGCAGTGATTTGTTGGTCCATGAAGATTAAGATGGTGACCAGCAGTGCAGGCAGAGCAGAGGCCAGGTAAACCCACCATGGGTTTCCTCCAAACACGGGCACAAACCAGCCTCGAGTTGGGTTGGTTGGCTGAAACACAACATTCACTTGCAGTAGTTCTTCAAACTTAAACTTTACGTTTATGTTTCACAATGCATTACGAAGATATTAACCTTAAATTCACTTGGCACAATGAGTTTAGGAGTCTCCACTCCAACCAGCATATCTACTCCACAGAAGATAAGGATGGCCAGGATGATGGCAAAGTCACTGATCAGCTTCCTCACCTAAAACAGAAAAACAGCTTAAAAGTTTAAAAACTGTATCAATCTGCATTATAGTAATAATATAGTATAGTATTTTAAGACAACAGACTAACAGTAGTGGGGAAGAAGGGGCTGGTCTTAAACTTCTTCAGACACATGGAGCAAGTGTAGGTCCCGAAGAACAGGATAAAAGACATGAGGGCGACGTCGGGGACAAACTTGCAGGATTCTCCCACCAGCTCCCCCTTGTACTTCAGACACTCGCTCATCGTCAGAGTCGACCACGTGCTGTTTATTGGCTGAGCAGAGAAATCACATTCAAAATGTCTTGGCTGGACAAAAAAGATTCATGGGATATGGAGATAACAACTCACCAGTTCTGTTCCATTCAGGATCCACATAGAAGAACCATCCAAAGACTCAGAACCAAGCTGTGTGCTGGTGCTATTGTCTGTAAAAAAAATCAAATAAATAAAATTAAATGCAAAATTCTTATTAATAATTTGGAAATAACAATAATAATTTACCTAATGCAATAGGAGCCATGCAGGCACAGTCGTAGTGCGTGACATACTCCAATTTGTAGTCAGAATTAATTGGGTAGTGGTGTGCCAACTTGATCATTTTCTTAAAGGCATCATAAATGAAAATGAAGCTGATGAGACTGGCAAAGCCCTCCTCTGTGAAGCGGGTGAAATACTGCACCAAGAAGCTGGCGTCTGTAGCCACAAGTACAAAACAGAAGAACGCAGACCACAGGCCAATCCACAGTCTGAACTCCAGGTAGTCAAAATCGTTATCTCTAAGGAAAATAGAAAATAACGGTTACTATCAAAAGGTATTTAGTGTCTTTTTCTTTATATGTAGTAATATTATGCTTCTTTTTGGCTTTTCGCTTTTAAAGTTATGTTGTGACATGTTTTTGGCATACAGTAGAGTTTTCCGTAGATGTAGTTGTTTTGTATGGGTTATTGTGCTAGCTTTGGAGGCCATCTTCCTGCTGCTTATTGCCAAAAGGTCCTTTTGTGCAGTGTGAACAGTTTGTGCTTGCTCCTACTGGCTGAACTTGTAGAGAAGCCGTTCAAACACTAGAACAGGCCCAGTGCTGCTCAGAATAGTAAGAGGTTGTCCGGCCAACAAACAGAAGACTCCACCGGCGATCGCTGTGCCCAGAAAGCTCTCTAGGACTCCCTGAAATACAAACAACACATTCAGTCAGGTGTATAGTCAGAGAAATGTATAGTTTCAGTTTTAAATTATACCTGCATGTTGTTTGTAGCATCCCCAAGGAGACCCCCAAATGTGATAGCATTCGTCACAGTTCCCAAATAAATGAACAAAATGGCTGACAGGGCCTGAATGTTGAAACCGTCTATGAAGTCACTGACAAAGAAAGGCGCTTTTCTTTTGATATCAAGTATGAGGCCTCCACAAAACCTGTAAACACACAGATTCAGTCTTCTCTGATCACATGACATACAGTGTCTTTATATCATTCTCCTTGCTCCCCACCTTCCCGTCTTTTTCAGCTCATCGCCTACTTCATGCCCCCCTCCTCCATGACCACCATCGTGAGGCATATCTCCATTCATCTGGGGGCCTCCACCTCCTCCCCCTGCACCTCCTGCGTACATGTTTTTTCTATAAAACAGAAAAAAACACATTGATAATCTCAACCCTTCTAAATTATTTTAAGAAGAAACCTTCACAGACTCTAATTTTATAACACCACCAGAGAGAGCCAGGCGCTGACATAGGAACAGGTTTTATGCAAAAAGCTGTTACATACACCTGAAGAGACTCTGCCGTGCTTAAAAAGACCCACGTTCTGCAGACACAGCAGTCTGACCAAGTACTGATGCATGTTTAATAGTACTGCACTCACTGCTGCCAGAGGATGGAGTTAGCAAAAGCACACATTTAAAATAAAACTAAAAGTAACCCTCAAATTATTATCAATGAATGAGAGAATTAATTAATAACTAATAACATGCACACTATTTGCCTGATCAAGTCTCCAGTCAAATGATTATTTATTATAAAAATAGACACGTTTACAAAACCATTCTAATCTATTTTAATTTGTTGTTAGGGCTGCCTGTGGCTTAGATTTTTGTTTGTTTAGTTAAGCTATCTCTGACAGACTTAACCCTTGTAGAGGTGCTAAACATGTGCCTTGAGTTTAATATATAACCTACACACTGATTTACAGCCAAGGGTCTGGTCAAATCAGTAAACACTTGTTTTTGATTTGATTGTTTTTTTCTGCTGTAATAATGGCTTGGATTTACTATACAATGCTTTCTAAACACCACACTGAGTGGTTATAAGCTAGCCACAGCTGCCCTGAGACCACGCGGTTGCCTACCTGCGCCACCAGCCTCACTGAACACCATACCATTCACTCACACAGAACAGTGGGTCGTGCCCGAGGCCAAATGGCAGTATAAAAAGACTAAAGCAGGAATTTGAACAGCCAGCCCTTAAGATGTTAAGATAACCACTTTATCACCAGGGACACTCACTCTGAAGCGACAACTCAACTCAAAGTGAATAAGTTACGTGTCTGAATGACCTTTTGTCCGAGGAGGGGAGGCTCTTTGGGGGTTCTATTCGGATGGCAGGGTCCCACTCTCCAGGAGGAAGCACAATGACTTCATCTAAGAACTCATCAATGCCAGCCAGCAGATCCTGCCTGTCCTTGGCCTTATACGCAATGTCATGGAATATCTAGACACAAACACAACAAGTAGAGGCATTCAGCTGTGAAAATGGTCCAAAAGCACGCAATCAGGTGGACAGGCAGATCCCAAGGTGAGTAAAGGGGAAAGAGCAGAGGTAATGCCACACTTACCTCATCAGACATCAGTGTGGCGATAGCTCTACCAATTTCATGATACGACTTGGCTTTTCCCTTTGGTCCAAGCAGAATGAATAAAAATCTGTTCATGGAAAGAAATTATTATATATCAGAAATTCAAAATCAAAGTCTGTGAAAGAGATTCTGTCATATGATGTTTATACAATGTAATGAAGCAGACATAACTTTTACCTTGTGGGGACAGGCACCTCGGTCAGCGCTCCCAGCATCACAGCTTGCTGCAAACGGACAAATGCCACAAAAGGGGCATCGAGAAAATCCACTTCCCCCACAAGCACATTAGAGGCCTCCGCGTCTCTGGGCAACTTCTTCATGAACTTGTTTTTCAACTGGAAGAAAAAAGGAGGAGATGAAAAGGGCCATTAGATGTTCACACGAGTGAGGTGACAAAAACAGAAATTATAACTTGCATCTCATTCAGGATATTTTGAACACAAAACCAACGCACTCGCTAAACTACATACTCAAGTATCAGTTTCACATAATTTTTATCTGGGCTATAAAATAATCATGCCACATATTCTTTGTGACTGTGCCATAGTTTAGCCTAATTGCTGTTGTATGTGCATTTTTACTCTTCTTCAAAAAGACAAATATGATGCACTGAGGACAAACTCAGAACACAGAGACTGGGGCAGCTTAGAAAAAATACAAGCACCAAATATCGGTTATATTTTCAAAATTGGACCGAAACCGATACCTGTGAACTGACACCGATATTGAAAAAACAATATATTGGCCATCCCTTAAACAGCTATTAGTGGTGGAGATGTCCATGTTTTGTTTCACTACATTACTTCCTAGTTTAATATACTTAAATGAGTTTATAGATTAAACATAGAGGAAAGCTTTAGTATTTGGTCACTGTCACGATATATATGAAAATGAAAGTTGAAAGTACTATATGTATAATGCACAGTCAGTATTCCCTCAGTGCTCGGAAATCCTATAAATTTTGACCTCCCCTGGCTCTATCCAAGCAGATCCAATCAAAGGCTGTTGAGTCTGATGCCGAGGGTCTGTATGTAAATGATTGAGTTTGAGGTTAACTTGTCCAACAACACACTACGGCCTGTGCTCCATGTTAATCCACACAGCACTATCCCTGCGTCACTACGATTTGCAACAGTTACATAAAAAGTGTAAAAAAGTAATTCAATTAATATGATATTTTTCATTTGGAAGTTATGCAAAGGATATCAAATAGTAAGTGTTTTCTATGGTTTAAGTCATATGCCTGTTTGTACAGTACAAAATGCTGCGAGAAATTAAGTAACACAGATAGAGATCAGATCATTAGAATAGAATTTGTCTTGCTCCAGTGTCTCTAATAGACTTCAAGGAGCAACTCTGATCTTTTCTTTTACCAGTTTTTTGAGTCGGAGAAGGAAATGGCAAGAGTTTATATGAATTAATTGTGGAAACTGACTAATACTACCAAGGAAACATCCCTTTTGCATTCAAGTATAGTCTCAAAATAAACAAAATAAGAATATACTAAGATAACACTGCCTCAAACATACACGCAACTTTGTGATATAGGTAAGTTATGGTAATACCTCCATAAATGTATAGCTTATGGCAAATTGTGTGGTAGTTTATGGAAACAGTCTTTGAAATATTATCGGAAACACCAGAAGGGGTGTTTTGAGAGGATTATTCCACATAGAGATGAAAAAAACAGATGAGATTTTTTTTGGTATTTCAAAAGGTAACAAATATTCAGTGATTTTGTCAGATGCTAGACAAACCGCACGAATTACATGAGCCATTAGAGCAGGCGACCAACACAATGACGGCACCATTATGACAATGTTATCTGTGCAGTCAGCCTTAGACTGCTCAAAAGGTTAGTGGAGTGAGACAATGCCTGGGTGACCTTTGATACATCAGGAAAGACACCGGCAAAGCAATAATTGACAGAGTAACACTTTTTCCTTAGCATTGAAAACACACCCTGACCTTAGCTTGGATATGAAACATGTCGGTTGTCAAGTGGAAAATGCTACATTTCTGAATAATGGCTTCCTATATTTTCATACAAAAAATATACTTCTATAACTCAGGTTGTGCTGTGTGATGGAGACTGACCTGGTCCTTTTCTGGCTTGTCTGAAATGTCATTGAGGCTGCTGGACGTTAGGTTCCGGTGTGTTGTGGTGGGGCTATCTGTTCAAATAACAAAAAGACAGTTATAACCTGAAAATATATTATTAATGTTAAAAAATACTGCAGAGACCCAGGGAAAGACAAGTTCTTCCACATGCAATACCGATTAAGCTTGACTCACCACAAAACACAAAACACAGAACAAACATGATAACTCCTCTTCTAGCATCTTATTGTTCAGAAACACAAGAGTTCATTCTGTTATGTTTATAGATTACAGCAAACCTTTCCAACTGTTTACAATGTATATGCTGCCCTTCTGTTGGATGTAGGGATTGTCATATAAAAATACAACTTAAACATATTTTGTATCTGAATCTTTGAGAATGCAAATGGGATTTTTCATCATATCGGGTGTATTGAGTCAGTGCCCACTCACAGTTGAGAGAACTAAGACATATGCTTATATTATAGCATTAAACTATATCATGCGCTGATCATTACTTTACATTTTGTTTATTGTAAACCACAATATTGATCTATAGCTACTTAATAATATAGAAAAATTGATTGGTTTCCTGTTCAAAAATACATCTAATAAGCCATGCTACTTCATAGAGACATTTCACTATAGCAGGCAGCACATTTTTATTTATGTGTTTGTATTATTAAAAAACAGTTGACATGGATGACCGAGTTTGAATACTTGAACTTGACTACAATATCCATACTTTGACATTAAGTATTTGCTGATACCGATATTAACCACTATCAGTGCAGGGACAAAGAAAATGGCACTTTCTCCCCTCTGTTAACTTATCACACAGGACATCCAGTGTTATGCAACTGTTATTTATCCTTCAAATAACTACTGATCAGTCTCGTATAAATGAAAGTGCAAACATTATGAGACATTATGAGGCCAAAATCAGGCTGCAAATAGTCTTATTACATCCAACTAAAGGCCTAACCAGGATATGATTGAACCGAGAGCCGATCCAGCTATTGGTGCATCTCCACCAAGGAGGCAGGACAATACTCAAGGACTACTCAAACATGCTCACTTAAACAACATTGCCAACATTGTTAAAAGCTCATAAAAGTCCATTTTGCTTAATAAGTCACCTTTAAACAATAATAATAAAAAAAATCCTAATTATTTTGTAAACTCCTTGTATAAGCTCATTGAGGTACTGTCCATTCTAGGGTCCTAAGTTTAGACTATGATGTGTTACTTGTGACTTAAGTCCCTGTTGTTAAAGTGAATCCCCTTCACAGATGAGTGCATGATGGAGGTGAGCAGGGCACTCGGAGGATGCTGCTGACAAGTGCTCTCTTGACATGACTACCGAGTGCCGACCGGGACTTCACCGCAATCCTGTAGCTTTCACACATGATACTCCAAAGAGGTAATGCTGACGCCGCAGCATTTTTTCATAGCCTCTGACCCCTGAGCATTCTGGGTAATAACATGTTTGCCAGTATGATGCAGTTTCCATTATGGGTAATATATCTGGATATTGATTTAGCTGGATTCAGTTAGTTTAATTTGCTTAATTATTAACGGTGAGAAGATGTTGAGGGTTCTACAACTAGAACGAAGATGAGCCTTTTGAAACTTACTAAGCCAGTCCATGCTAGAACTCCTCTGGGTGTTCAAATCTTCCATAGACATTCGACTGGATAAGCAAGTCATAGAGGTGTCAAGAGGGCTGCGTGCTTTTAGTACCAGAAGCAATCCAAGTAAGCAAAGGGAGGGATAAAAGGACAACAGAAAAGTGGACAGAGAAAGTGATTGTTAGGCAAAGAAAAAAACAGCCATTACAAAGCACTGAGTGAAAGTGTGAAGTTTTCATTATTACAAGAGAGCAACACAAGATAAGCGTGTAAACACTGAAAAACCACAAGTCAAAGGTCAAAGTTAATTGATGCTGTTAAATTTTGCAGAGAACAGAGAAGTGAATAGAGCTTTCTGAAACAGCCTTAAGAAAAAAAAAAGAAAAGAAAAGATTTGACATAGACATAGACAACTGCCATGTATGTAATACACAATAATAGTATAAATTTTCCATTGACCCATGGTTGACATTGACATGGTTGATCATTAAAACAGTTGCTTAGAGAACAGACAACTCACTGTTCAATAGCACGCAGAATGTTAATGTGTAATTTGGATCATATGAAACACACTTTTATGTGTTTATTGCTTTATTTTCTTTGATCTACAGATTTCGATAGCATTATCAGTCAGTTTTTGTCACAACCCTATAACTCATTTTCTAGAATTTGATGATGTTATAATGCCAGATGGAGGGCATGGGCTGGTTTTCCAAGAAATATCCTAAGTTATGATCCACAGATATGGAACTTTAGCATTATATGTTAGAGATTGGATTCACTAACTTGCCATTATCCATTGTCATAATCTTATTGCTTAAAGTCACTTTAAGTAACGACAATCACATCTTTGGGGATGAATAATGGCACCACTTTCTGAAACTGCTTATGCTGACAGAGTATTGAGTATTTCTTTCATGTGGAAATGCCCAGTAACTACAAATATATTAATCATAAACCAGGTCAAGAACTCTGCAATCTGCAACCATAGGATTCTGACCTGTCCTTCAGCTCAATTTTAAACTATAGAGATTTTAAAATGTTACGATGGCATATGAACGTAACCTCCAGAGAAAGTTATAGGGTTATAGGTGACTGCATTCAAATGGATTTCTGAAAAGCGTGTAAGTTAGTAGCGTGTATGTTAGTATTAGTTATTTTTTAAAAGACTATAATTTTTTTTTTTTTAAGTTTGGGTCAAGTATTGTGCTTTTAAAAATGCTGTTCTGCTAAAGAAAAGACTGCACCAAACTGGCATCAGTATTACCGGCTTCTTGGTTGGTAAACAGCCTACTTGCACTGGAGACCGTTTTGCCGATGTCAGCCAGCGAACGTAGGTTAGACTTCTTGGTCTGATGACGATGTTTCCGTAGCAACGTGTACATCACCTTGTCCTTCAGATCTGCTTTTAGTTGGCCATTTTCGATTTGGTTGTCAGTGATCAATTCTGTAATGGGAAATAAAGCCACACATTAACTTAATATATTGTATACCAAATCACACAGTCTATTCTCAGTGTTTACCAAGAATAGAGTGCCCCCCCCCCGCCACCTCTTCCCCCTCTTTGCTTTTACATATAAATTTAGCAACTATTTCTCACAAAATAAAACGCTTCATCTGTTCGCTGTATAGACTTGCAGAGGTAATATTTCAGTATTGAGATGAACTATTTAACTCATAACAGCAGCTGCATAAACTTAAATAGTAACAATGCTTGTGTGCACAGCCTTAAATTGCTTCTGCTTTAATCCATTTTAAAATGTATTCATCTTAAGTCTTAGCAGCTGTCAAGTTGCTGTATTGAGAATCACCACAGTCCTGTAGAAGCGCAGACAGGAGATACCAAACTGTTATGCCATAATAAGAGCAGTGTGGCATGGCAAACGACTCAATCAAAGGGTTTAGCCTATTTTTAAAAAGAAGGTCAGAAGCGTGAATGCTGTAAGATAGCAGCTTAAGGCAGTTCTGCTTTTGTGTGGGGCTAGTGCTGCTAATGGCCTCACAGTCATGCTGCCTGGCATTAAACAGGGGGCCCAGCCTAGCAAAGCCTGTGTAGGACAGGCCCCATGCTCAATTAGACCACATAAATCACTAGGGGAGGTTGTGGGCTCACACTGGTACAATTGCATTAGGTAAAAAAACAATTAAAACATATTATCAAGCAAATGTAGTGGCATGTACTCGTAAAAATATATGTATACTTGGGCATGATCCCCAATAATTAATCCCTGGTTTGAATATTAATTAGAAAATGTATTCACACTTTGACCTTGTAGTGCATCACTATAGGACGGATATGCCTGTTGTGTTTACGTTTGATGTGCCCTGCTCTATTCAAGCATGATCCGGGTGTGCGCACGCCACCCGCTCTCTTCCCAAACCCCAGTGCTCGCATACGTTTTTCTCTATTATGCCCGAGGTTATGAATGACACCTGCCTCAGTGCAGATGAGTCAGTAAATGTCTTTGATCCCATCAGCACTATGCCACCCGTGAACTAAGACGCAAGTGTAGACGTGCAGAAAGAAGGTGGAATAAAGATTAGCTTCACTTGTCCCTGGGGATACTTAGAGACTGTCTGTGTGCATATCAACGAAGTCTGCAAAAGGAAAAGTTCTTCTCTAATCTTGTGACTAATAACATTCACAGAATCCAGGTTCTTTTAAATGTCTTAAATCAACTTGTGAATCCTATTGAATCTCCTGGTATTGTGCCTTCAATTGCATTGTGTGAAAAGTTTTTGTAGTTTTTTGTGGATGAGATATCTCTTATTTGTACTTCAGCCTTGTGTTCCCAAGTTGCTAAACTTAACATTGCTCCTCTCGATGAATTGTCAAAAACTGTTAACCTGCTTAGGCCCTCTGACTGCCCTTTTGACAGCATCCCAAACTATTGAAAAATGTATTCAGTGAAGTCAGCCCTTATTTACTGAGGCATATAAACACTTCTCTAAGTTCAGGCTGTGTTCCTGGGGCCTGGAAACAAGCTGTGGTTCAGCCTCTTCTAAAAAACAGAGCCTAGACCCTGAAATGCTTTCAAATTACAGACCATCTCTAAATTACCCTTTTTATCTAAAATTTTAGAAACATCGGTCCTCACCCAACTGCAAAGTCACCTTTATGCAAACTGTATTTTAGAAAAATTCCAATCAGGTTTTAAGTCCATGCATAGCACAGAAACTGCTCTTTTAAGAGTCTTTAATGACCTGCTTTTAACATTTGACTCTGGCTGCCCTGCCCTTTTAATTCTTTTAGATCTAACAGCTGCATTTGATATTGTAGACCACCAGGTTCTGTTGTCTTGTCTCAAGGAGCATGGATATTCAAGGGACAGCTTCAAGGGACGGCTCCACTAATTAGGGGAGTTCCGCAAGACTCAATATTAGGTCTTGTCTTGTTCTCTTTATATTTGCTGCCTAGTTCTATTTTTGAAAAGCACAAATCGTCATTTCACAGCTTTTCAGATGACCTACAAGTCTACCTGCCCCTAAAAACCACCAGTGACTCTATTCATGCCCTGTCAAATTGTCTGCAGGATATTAAAAGGTGGGTGGCCAAACATTTTTTTACACTTGAACAAGAACAAAACAGAGATCCGAATTTTTGGAATTTTTCATCTGATTTCAGTGTTCTTGGCCTATTATCTCCCTACTGTTGGTCATCTGTCAGAAACTTGGGTGTTATTCTGGAGAGTTCTTTTAAACGGGAAAAACAAATCAGCTCAATATTCAAAGCCAGCTTTTTTTCAATTGCACCTGTTAAGTAAAATCAAATCTTAACTTCCCTTAAATGAACTGGAGAAAGCAGTCCATGCACTTATCACACGTTAGCTTGATTATTGCAATTCTTTATACTGTGGGCTGGGTCAGTCATCTATTAACATGCTGCAGATGACCCAGAATGCAGCTGTCCACTGCACTATGCTGACAGGGACCACTTTACCTATCAGAGCTACTGTCTGTTCATGTCCCTCCTATGACACTTTGCTCTACTGACCTTCTTCTCTTGGATGTACCTCGTACTCACCTGAAAACCACAGGAGACAGGGCTTTTGCCGCTGCTGCCCCATGACTTTGGAATAGTCTGTCCTTCAGCATGAGATTGGCCCAAACTATAAATTGTTTTACATCCACACTTAAATCTCACCTTTATGCACCGGCTTTTAATACAAGTTCAGCTGTTTGTTATAGTTTTATTGTATTTCTATCTATATTCTTTGACATTTAGCATTGCTATTTTGTGTTTTCTATTGTTTTCCTGTATTGTAAAGCACTCTGGGCACCATAGGTTGTTATAAATGAAGTTGACCTTGCTCTTGACTTTGAGCTTTTGTAGCAGTAACAACTTATGTCTTTTATTAAATCAATAAAGATCAAACTGATATCAACATATTGCACATTTGTTTTACAGTCTGGGATTGTCCACTGACTTACCAACAACCTGAGGCAGAGTGGAAGCTTCCATGTCCAGCATTATGGTTCCCTTCTCTATACAAGTGCGCAGTTCAAACAGGCTGTGTAAGGACAGTGTGGCCACATGGGGTTTGCTCCAGCGCTCACCACCTTTCTCTACCTTCTCCTCAAACTTTATCCACCTGGACAGACACACAAAAAATACATAACTTATAACCAGCAACATTAAAATAACTTAGATCAGATTTTTGCTCTCAAGTAATATTTTGTTGTTAATATTTATGTTTTATTTTTATTAACTACAGAGCTGCATGGGCTACTTCTGCTTGCAGGGGATTGAGTTTCCTTCTGTCCTTCTCCAGAGACAACTTCACTTGCTCCCTACTAATGACACTTTGCCTCCTCCAACTTAAACATTAGGCTTAAAAATTATATGATTCAAATATAAGATATATTTAACAAAAATATGTGAGTACGTAGAACGTGTGGACTGGGCTGTATGTCATTATGATAGTGGTCTTACCTGGCGGTTTCCTTCCACTCCATCTCCTGTCCATCCACAGACAGCAGCTCATCCAGCTCAGTGAAGAGCTGAGGGGGAGCAGGGCCATCATCCTCTTCCCCGAGAATGAAACGGACCCTCTCTGCTGCAGGAGAAACTGTGGAGAGAGAGAAAATAGTCCCGGTCACAGGTGTGTAGTGGCGGCCATTGGGCTGAGAGTCCTTCAGCTCTTCTGGTGGAACCTCAGCTGTGGTCTCAGGAGCATAAGGAGGAGGTGGCACGTCTACGATCACCTCCTCTTCTTTCTGCTCTGGGTCTTCTTCACTTTTTTCCTTCTCCTCCAGGTTATTGTTATTGTTGGACATGTTTAAAGATCCCACTCCCCAGTCAGCTGTTCCTCTTATAATTGTCAAGTAGTAGCGGACTGTAATGCAGTGCCTACAGCCTCATTACAGTGTGTGGTACAAGTGACAGGATCTCACAGTAGCCTGCACTTTGTGAAGTAGTTCTGAAGAGGGGGCCAATGGGGTTTGGGGTCCCCTCACTGACAGCGTCCCCACATCACACCCCCTCCATGTTTAAACAAGCCTCCACCATTGGCCCTCCAGCCTTGGCAAAATGCCCTGGAGGTCTTGATTAACAATTAGGAAATGAACCATTCTATGCCCAGAAGCTTGGCTTTCCTTCCTTTGCAATCTCATTTGAATATTTAGAGTGCTCCACAAAAAGAGGCAGAGAGAACTCTGAATAGGTCACACATTTATAAATACTTTCCAAGAGTATTCAGACATATTGCAAACAGTTGATACTGTCACAGTGACCCGCTCTATTGAAGTTGAGAATGAGAGCTCACCACAGCACCCTTGCATAAAAGCAGGCCCATGCGAGCCGAAAACTCTCCGCAAACACAAAGCAACCAGCCGACACAGGCCCCTGCCTCTTATTAGTGAAGCATTGGCCATCATTATATAATATTATACATACATGACTGTAAAAACACAAAGAAGGCATTTACAGCGATACAATGACTGTTACTACAGGTAGTAAAAATATCAGACAGTAGTAAGCAGTAGTAAACAGTGTGCACTGTGCGGGCAGATTTCTAAGTGGGGCTTCAGTGACTGGAGGTAAGGATTTAGACATGGAGCTGGAAGATTACTGGGTAGAGTAGACTGTCTGCTGGCATATTCTCTGACCACTACCTGTATAATAATACCTTAGGACAAATAATTTACATGTTCATTGTGCACATTTAGCTGCCTACTGTGTCAATTACACTAATTAAACACACTTAGCATAAATATATAAACTTGCATATGTGTTAACAGTAAATTACATAGAATGCATTTTCAATGTATCTAAAGCATAAGTTCAGACCTAAATGGTCTCCAAAACCAGTCACAATATTGATGCAAAGTGTAATATGCTATGCTTGTTGCTAGGACTATATGCAGGCCTAGTTGTTAAAAAGGTGGTGGTTAGGGGTGCGCACTGAAAATGAAGAAAGGTGAAGGCAAGCACGAAGAGGAGAGATAGAAATGAAAATCCCATCGTTCAAATGCAATTTCAAAGCTGTGTGTGCTCTAGCCAAGAGCCAGGGGCATACAAAGAGCACTTTGTCCAGGGAGCAAGTGCTCATGGGATATGGGAAGGAGGAAGAATGCCCGCTGTCCAGCCCAGAGCTCAGTGTGGCTGCTACTAAAGGAGAGTTTAGTCCCTCTTCTAACATGCCTCCCACACACATACCTTCTATCTGGTGACCTTTTTACAACTGCGTTAAGAGCTACAGGGGATCTAATAGCACATGCATTGTCTGTGCCTGTACATGATGACAATGTAACGTGGCATCTCTCATTCAAAGCAGAGACACGATCAGTGAATACAGGAAATGTTTTCCATGCCACATAGTCTGACATTGAGCATGCAGGGCAGCAGTGCTGAGGGAGTAAAGAGGACAGGGTCTGAATGCAGAGTGACAGCCTCTGGGCTCTCAGAGCTCAGCCCAAACACACTGTTATTCCTCTGATCAAACACTCACAAATACCTGCTGCAGGCCATAATAATATGAAATGATCAGGGCCCATGTGTGCTGCATGCCGGGGATGGTAAGCATATATGACATGACTATTTCATGTACAATATTGCATTAGATGTTAAAGGAAATGTGACTGATGTTTACTAAAACAAAGAACAGAAAAGCCAATTGCAGGACTTAAACAATGGAATGTTTGTGTGGATTCAATGTGGAGGGGAAATTGTTGGCACAGAGACAACATTTTTCTGCATTTTTGATGTAAATACGAGTTGATATAAAATGTGAAATAAAAAGTTTCTGAGTAGGCTCAAATGGTGAGCAGACACCCATGACTCCTCACAGCTGTATGAATCCCTGCAGTGGACATCTGACCAAACAAGAGCCGTCCAGTCTGGACAACAGAGAAGTGTTTTCCCCCAGGGCCCACATGTTCCTCACAATAAAGCATCACACTGAGTCCAGAGACAGCAGAACACAGGTATATCCTGTGTCTTAATGTCTGCACGTTCAAAAGGAGTCACAAACATTCAAGTTTGAGAACACTGACCTTCACCAATTTTATTGTGGTAAAATTAAATAGTTTTGAAAACATCTTAATTAATTTGGCTTGACTTTCTTGTGGTTTAAGGCTAACTGTTCTGTGTGATTTGTAGATCTGTGATTCTGGTCAAGTAAATACCAGGTAAACTAATGTGCATGGATTATTATGTATATGTATTAAGTATTTTTCTTTCTAATAACATGTTCCACACAAAACCATTGCTTTTAGTAAATGTGTTGGTAGTTTTGTTTTAGCAATATGCAATATGCAACATCACAAACAATGGTGAAAGCCAGGTGGGCTGACTGTAATCTATTCTCTGATTGGATTTAAGAAAATCCTTCTACAACAAGTAAAACACGGTTTCAAGAAAAAAAATCTGGACCTCCTGCAATATTAGGCAATTGCATAATGTAGAATTAAATATAAAATCCATTACATCTAATACACAAAGACTTTGACTAGTCGTTATCAATTTGTCACATCATTCTATATACATTGTGCTATACAACATCAACTGAAATCTTACTCATGAACTTCATGACTGAGTCTAGAGTATGTCAGCAAACATAGAAGCATTGTGCATTTAGGCCTGGCCTCAATCATTAATTTTGTACCTTTTGTTTTGGTTCAAAACTCTTACTTAACAGTCACATTAAATAACCTTGTCCCTAGGTAATGTTTTTAGTCTTTCGTTGTGTCCCATGCTTTCAGAGTGTAACTGCAGTGCCTGAAGGCCCATTAGTCATTACTATAGGACAGTCCACAAAGCACAGCTCCACTGCAAGCAAATATTCACATGCACAAAGTCACACAGCCCAACAAGCAAGGACAAAAGCCTCATGCACCAGCACTCACACCATCACCACTGGATACAATACTACGCACACAACTAGTTTTCCTCAGATTTAATCTGCAGTGTCCGTAGATCTAAGTGCTATTTTAAGGCATGCAGTGGGCTCAGCAACTGCTTGTGGGGTCATGGGGGGTCAGCAGGGCTTTTTGTGGAGTCAGGGACAGACAGGAGCAGTGATGAGAGCTGACATGGTCCATCAGAACTTACTGAGAGGTTTGAGGATGCTATTACTGGCCTCTTCGTTGTTTTCCGCATCTGATTTCTCGTCTGCGTTCTCGGACACTCTCTCCTTTCTGTCCTTGTGGCCGGTTTTACGTCGGTGGCGCCTCCTTCTCCGGTAGCTTTTGGGAACCCTCACCCCAATGTAGACGGTGTGATGTCCTAAACAAGAAAACATCATTCATTATTATTATCAATCACATTATTTTCTATCACAGAGGCACAAACCAGACCATAACTTTTATAAAAACTCAACTCTGAGAGAAAACGTTTTTTGTACATGTGGCGGAATGTCCATGAAACAGTGCAATATAAATATCATAATATGAATTTTATGTTTTTGGTTGACAAATAGTTTCAGATGACTTTTTGTAGACTAAAATCCAATTAAAAGAAGACCAAAACAAGAAAAAAAATGTATAAAATCTTGACTAAACAATCTTGACTATAACAAAATTAGGTTTAAACTTTTATCAGTTATTCCAAATATAATCTTCAAGAGTATTTCTTATTCTCACATGTCCCAACACGTGTAACTGCGCAGGCTTTTAAAGATTGCAGCACACTGTTATGATCAATATTTTGTCAAGAAGCACAGGTAACACGTAGCAGTGAAGAGAGCTGGCATGGCTAAATCCCTGTTGTCTGCACTGTGGTATAACAGAACATGCAGGTTTACATAGACTTGGAAGTATAAAAAGTACACCACAATGTTAACTGGCGAGATACCAACAGTGGATGTATGTTCTGGGACCATATGCTGCTGGTGAATTTGCTGAGATGTACTGTAAATGCTGAAAGTATTGCATTTGTAGACAGCACGTACTACAGAATCCCACATGAAACAATTGGGTCTAGTATTGTCATGTGAAACAGGTTGAGTAATGCTGAGCCGAGGCACCACATTGGACCCAGGAAGTGACAAACGCTTTGAAACAACAAACAATGATCTCCATTAAACAACAGAATTCATTCTTCTTTGGTCCACAATGCCTTGACTTTGGGGGTTCATCTAAATTCACTGACACTAATGGGTAATACAAATACAACATTCTGTAAAACACTGCAGCCAAACTGTGGAAGATTTCTACTGCACCAAAACAAAAAACTGACAGATTAATGGATTTAATTAATACAAATGACCAGACCAGTCCAGAGCCATTTTTTCCTATTGACTACATTGTACTTCCATAAGAAATATTTAAAAGGTAAATTCCCAAATACAGTATTGAACCTGATCCTTTAGTGACTTTAGAACTCACTATACCACAACAAATGCATTTGTTGTAGTACTGCATTTTAACAATAAAACTTTTAATGTAGAGAAGATTTCAGCTGCCCTTTGAAACCTTCTCTACACTGAACCACTCCTGGACGAACGAGGGATTACACCATCTCAGTATTAATGTTAGTTTTCCCTAACACTACAATGTTATGATGTCATCTGTAACCCAGCAATTAAATTAGAATTTGACAAGAGCCACCAATGAGTGTAAAGGGTTAGCCAGTGGTTGAAGTAATCTAAAACTGACCAGCCAAGTTATTACCAAATACCACCTGTAGCAGAAGGCTGAGCAGCAGCATATTTGAAGGAAGACAAAGGCCTGAAACAGTAGAGCCCTGATAGATGAACAGTACAGCCTGCACGGCCACGAAAAAAGAGCGGAGAGAATAAGAAGAGTGATGGAGAACCCGAAATAAAACAGAGCTAAGACAAGGAGCAGCGGAGAAAGATTTGTACTCTGCCAGAGCAGCTTTGTGAAACAACTTCCCCCTCTTTTTACCAAATTCTTTTGAAGCTGGCAGTAAAGTGCACAAGGAATGAAATGAAATCTTTGTGTTTGCCGGGAGGTTTGTTGGAGCACTAGATTTCTGAGGAGATGCAGCGCTAAAGCCAGTTTCCCCAGTAACTGCTGCTGCGCTGGGACCGGCCCACAACAGAGAGGCACATGGCACAGAGCCAAACAGCACCCAGTGGACTCCTAAAGCCAAATGTGGTCTATAATAATTAAGACCAAGAGCTCATTAAAAACAGGTCAGGTTTATTATTGGGAATAGGAAAAAAAGATTATTTTAAACGTAATTACAATGATTGTGAGTAAAGTGCCAATCGCAGTGCATATAGGGTTGTTACTACTAATACTAGTACTAATACTCGTTTCAAAACTAGATACTCATTTGAACAAAATAACTTAAAAAGGCAAAAATAGGACATTTCCTGAATGATTTTAGAAAAGTTTTGATCTCTGGTATAAGAGCACATGATAATATTAAAGTAAAGTGCTATTATTCGGTGCTGAATAAATAACAGCATTTTTATAATTACTGTGATATCGAAACTGGTATAGAGAAGTGTGACGACAGTAGTGCACATACAGTAGAATAAGTCTAAAAAGCAGCAATTTATACATGACCCAAACAGATATAAACGTTATGAGTGAGTATAACATTCATCTTAGCTGCCCCCATCTGTCTTAAATATTATTAGCCTATAGAAAGTTGTGATGTCATCTGAAACCCAGCAATTTAACCTCTACTCATTTACGTAAGTGCACATCTATTGTTACTGTGGAGCCCTGAGATTTAGTGTATTGAACCGGGTACTTCGGCTGGAGAATCAAGCCCTGCTGGGAAGTGACATCACTGTGAGAATGAGTATGATGGGATGTTGGAAAACCATAACAGCAACATCAGTGAAGAATATCAGTATCCCCCAGTCATCCAGGTGTGCCCCATAGTAACAAAAGTTTTCAACTGGAATTTCAATTAGGATTTTTACTTTTTCTTCTGAGGCCACCGCTGACATGGCTCCTACATTAAACGTTCAACAGTAAAAAGCGCATCTATAATTTGCACCTGACATAGTTTAGGAGTCAGTGCTTATGTTTGAGGACAGTGGGTTCCTCTCTGTTGTCTGAGCAGATTAGTGCAGTGAATCATCAGCAGCGTGTTCTACATGTCTCTCGTGCCAGCTTTTTAAACGTCAGCGTGTGTGCCGGAAGTGTGTAAACATAAACCTCCCCTCTATAAGACTTTAATGGGGTCCTTTAAATGCTTATTGGTTGATTGACGATGTCCTCGCAGTGACTTATTTAGCCTGTGACAAATCGTATTATCTGTGACAAAAGGTGTAGACATCATGACTGGGCCCAAAACAACACACGCTGTTTATAGGGCTATTTAAATACACATAGACACGTAAGACCTACCTTCCACCTCCTCCTCGTCACACATGTGTTTCAGAAGGGACGCCCCTCTGTCCAGCACCGCCTCGTCCTCCATCCTGTAGTAGTAGAAGAGGAAAAAAGACTGCTCACACTTCTCCTCCAAAGACAGTGTTGAGCCATAGCGCTTATAGGGCGCATTGACCTGCAGCAAGTTTGGACTAGGACTGAGTCTAGAACTACCAGCAGTGCTCATCCCAGTCACAACAGAGTAGCCCAATAAAAAAATAAATATGACGTCTATTCAGGCAACAAGCTAGCCCCGAGACACGAACTTGTGTTATCTTTCCAGTGCACAGCCGGTACGTTTGCCTAATGGAGGTAATCTGGTGGAGGAGGAGGGTGAGGGAGAGGACAGGAAGTCTTCGTTAATTGATTTTGATGAAGAAGAGTGACAGGTTGTGCATCAAAGATATTAAAAATAAGATGACAATTCATTTCAACAAACGTCTCACAATATTTTTTCCATTTATTTATTCAAATTTGAAAAACATTTATGCTTAATAAGCTCCACGCCCACGCAGACACACACGCCAAAGCCTCTCCAGCTGGTCAGTATAATGCCCCCTCTCCTATCTCTCACCCTCTAGGAAACAAGTGGGCCATCACATGTCTTGTCTACTCATCCGCCCTTACAGGATTAGGCCAGCTTTACTTAAGTGTCAACACACACACACACACACACTATTACAAGTCGCTGTGCCTTGCGAGACACCAGCCACATAAACAACTAACACTGCAAGTGGGAAAGGGTCAGAAAGTTTGGCTTTGACTGGCTGCAAAGTGTTTGTTTTTTATTGCACAGCTAGATCTGGTTTCCATAGTAAAAACCCACAGCTGGAGTCAAGCAATTAGAAGAATGTTATGAATGTTTAATTAAAAAATGTGCATAGAGATCGGACCTGTTAACCCTGGGGCTGGGTATCGTTTAAAGGTACCAGTACAGTACCGGAAAAAAGTACTACTCGTGCCAAAAAAAAAAAAAAAAAAAAAAGACCCAAAACATAATTCTTTTAATAACAATTTTTGATGCCTGTTGGGCTGTGGGAGAGCACTACATGTTACTGTTTTATGAATGTTGTTCTGTTTTGTCAGTCTAGATAGATTACTATAGGTACAGAAAAAAGCACAGTTCAGGTACCAGTACTGAAAACAAGATATCAAATTTAACATATCTAGCCCTAGTTATCCCATGATTATTTAGCTGGATTGAGTGTGGCAAGATTACTGAAGAGTGAAGACCCCCTTATGCTTGATTCTTTTGCATGAGAGAAAGAAGCACATATCCGTCATATAGTAAACATATACTTATAGTAGGATTACATTCCAGTGGGCTGAAGCTGAACTAGAGGAAATTGTTGTTGCAGCATTTTCATCCATTCTTGGGCAGTGTGTGTTCAGACAATAGTGAGGACAAACACAACCCAAGGGGATGTTGAGAGAGAGTTCATCCCCAGGATTCAACTTACATTCAAGGACAGTTCAGAGCTGCCGTATGGACAAAGTCATCAACATTATAAATGAATTACTGGATAAAGTTACACCAAAGTCCTACACATAAAACTCAAAAGCTTTCAATTTTGTTAAGCACAAGATTAAATAAACAATTTAAACCGTTCCAATAAGTACCAGTTTAAGTACACAGCTGTGATGAACTCCAGCATTGCCTTTATTGCCACCTATGGAACAA
Source organism: Periophthalmodon schlosseri (assembly GCA_000787095.1). Classification (NCBI taxonomy): domain Eukaryota; kingdom Metazoa; phylum Chordata; class Actinopteri; order Gobiiformes; family Gobiidae; genus Periophthalmodon; species Periophthalmodon schlosseri. The sequence continues at coordinate 100,126 of KN485855.1, forward strand.
CCACGGTAATGACAAACACAGGTGCAGTCTGAACATCAGACCACATGCAAGAGTGTGAGTAAGAAAAACAGCAGCTAATCTCATGTAAAAATCTACAGCAAAAAGTCAGACATCACAATAGCAAATTGGCACACGAGCCTGTAAAGAACATATTCTGAAAACATACCATTGTATTTAATGGTAACAAGTGCAGCAGAAGATCTTTATATCATAAGAATAATGACGATGTAATAATAATTACATCGTCATTATTAATAATAATAGCAATTTCATCCTAATCTGTAAATTCTAAACAATGACAGGTTATTCCTACTAAGACTGTTACTTTGAACTCCTATCAGTCCATTGCAGATAACATATCAGTGTCCTTGTGCAGTATCGATGCCGTTTGGAGAGAAGAGGCTGGGCCAGTCACCTAAGCCTTCATAGAAAAACATCTTTGAGAAGTTATTAACAACTATTTCTCCAACAAAAAGTAGTTCAACATTTCCTTACTGTCACTTTAACTTTAACTGGACTGGTGATTTATAAATCATAAAACAAAACTTTCCATTGTTGATCTGGACTGTAGCCAAATGCACAGTACAAACATTAAAATACAGGCAAAACAGGCATATCGCACATCACTTATGGTTACAAAATATAAAAGGGTAGTACAACCAACAAAATCATTGGTCTTCGTTAAAATAGCTTTACCCATACCCCTAAATATTGCTACTATATTTCATAATTCATTATTCATCATATCACATAATCTAGGATGTTTTGATTTGCTGTACAGTGAAGGTTGTGAAATGCCCAAAGAGTTAAAGTTAAATCTTCAGGAAAAAGCAAAAGGTCAAGTTTGTTTTATAAAAAAAAAAAAAAAAGTCTACATATTAATTTATCCACGTAAATGCCTGGACCATAATTTTAGGGGATGTGACTTACTTCTTGGTGGTGCTCATGTTTGCAGGTTGCGTGTCAAAACAGTCTTCAGTGAATGTGCAGTGTTCACTGGAGTGACAGCTGATGTTCCACTGGAGAGAGACAGACAGATGTAGATCATTTTTACTCATCCACATTATAGTTAGTTAGTTTTTTTTTTTTTTTTTAATAGCTTACATATATATTTATTTAAACATGATTTTTGCTAAATAATATAAGACAGAGCGTACCAATGTCTGAGGTCGCTGTAGTAAAACGATTGCGTGTAGGATAAGCTTCTCATAGAATGCAAATAAACAACCACAACAGCAACTTTTTAAATTTAAGATCATTTCTAAACTACCTTAAATCTATTGTCTTAAATCTGTTTCTAACTGGTATAACAGCATGACACTGGCTTTGTCCTGTAAGAAGTATAAACCAAACAACATCCAGCTGTTGTAGCTTTAAGCACACACACTGCAATTTCTGAATGTCACAAATCAAAAATCATTTCAGTTATAATTATTCTGACTATGATATCAACCACGCTTTCAAACATTCAAGACAGACGCCTGCACAACTGACAAGGTCAGAAGTTACTGTCATGGGTCTGCGATGGTATGTCATAGGCTATGGCCATCATCGGACCCGTGGAGTGGCTTTAGACGCAGCTTACCTGTCTCTTCCTGGAGTCAGCCCCTCACTGCTCGAAGTTGAAGAAACGTCCTGACACTGCTCAGGAAAGTTTTGAGTGAAACATTGCGGCGCGTGTGGCACAGCACGCTGCCTCTGTCAGGGCCATCCTTCAGCAGCAGCTGGCCACTCCTCCCGCTGCTGGTGAACCCATCTCTCCCACAGCCTGCATTAGAGCCTATAGCATCATTATTCATCACTCATCTGCATTTAGCCCATGATGCATGAGCCTGCAGTGAGGTTTACATTTACAAAGTACAACACAACTGCATGGCCAATTAGGCTCTGTCTGCAGACAATTCGGAGAATATGCCAAGGCCCAGTTAATGATCATTTACTTAGATTTCTACAGACGCATGTAAACCAATCATTTAGGTCGAAACTCTATATGACCTTATTTTGTGCTGGGAAGGTGCTACTTACTAATAGGCCTGCGCTACAGACCTTAGTCTGCAATTATGATTTTATTCGACTTCAAAAGAGGATAATCACTTCACAGGTCAATTTCAAATCCTCAGATCCCTGGAGCATGTGGGCCGTGAGAGATTATCAGCCGATAGCGCCATCTGGTGGAGTAAATAAGGATTGCATGATTATGTGGGCCTCTGCATTTCACTCGATCCACTCTACTGTCTCTGACGGTACAGCGACTACTGTCAGATTAAGACAAAATCGTGCAAAGCTTTGTAATACAAATTGCATAAATAGTAATTAGAAAATGCATCAGAAACAATTACCTTAAATTAAACAAATGCAATATTACTATTGGAAGCCTAATGCAATGTATATAGTTGCTTCAGTTTCTTCAGATTTACTTTTATTTGGAATCATAGACATAAGTCTGTTTGGAACATAACCAGTCTAGAAAGGGTTAAATGACCAAAGAACCTAACAGTAAGGAGATTCACCAACGTAAGCGTACTATGGCGCAAAGACTCATGGGAGCGGACTGTCGTTGTTCAGTCAACGCAGTGCGATCTTGATCGTGATTAGTATTTCTGGTTAAATAAACGGATTGCATGGGTTGCTGTTGCTCTTCTCGCGAAATTTGGAGCTATTTGACCAATAATTAAGCTATTTCCGGGTTTGGATGTGACTGTAGAGGACAGATCGCGCGTTTGAGTCGCAAATTAAAGAGTTTCGAGTTACACTGTTTCGAGGACAGGGCAGTATTAATCGATTGTATGCCGTTAAGCTAAAGGAATGCATAGCCTTGGTATGTAGCCGCAGCTAATACACACAGTGCCCGCTCGGTAAGTCTGCTGTGGGTCACATGAAGTGAGTTTGAGAAAGAGGCAGGATGGCGGATCTACCATCGGAGGGAAGCCCTGGAAAGATCAACTCTTCGGACGAAAACGGCCACGCTGACAGCCCAGACGAAACCCTGTCCCCCACTTCTGTCATTTACTTTAAGGAGGCTCTGAGCTCGTCCAGCGTCAGATTTGGTTCACCCCAGTCTCTGTCACCCACCCCACTTCGACGGGATGATTTCCAGATTAAGAAATCCGAGTCAAGGCTCAAAAGTAAGTAATCCCAGATCAACATTATAAAGCAGGTTGTTACTGGTTTGTGTTTGTCAGTAAGTTCTTATAGGTTAACAGCTGATCTGTCAACACAACAACCTGCCCCACCTGCTCGAGAGACTTGAAGTAAACCACCCAACACTTATTAAGAATGTGCCTTTGCCTTGCACGGTTATCTACAGTATAAACCAAGTCATTAAACTTGAATAGTTATTGTAGTACATAATATACTATTACATATTATAATCCCTACAAGTTTTGGTGTTCTTTGTTGTCATGTGCTGATTTATCACCAACCACTGAATCACCCTCTGACTTAAAATGCACTGACTCACATACACAAATACATTTTTTATTCAGGGTTACAGTTTGTCAAACCATAAATTCAGCCCAGTGTTAAATTACCTTGTTCTGGACTTATCAATAAATAATGAATATTCTACTGAAAATCAATAGGAAAAATGAGCCCCTAGTTCATTGTTTAGTTTAGGATGCCATACACTTATTCAGTCATAGTGTAAGAACTGCTATAATCCAGTTTTACCATCTTAAATTATGCTGCTATTAACATAATATTAAGAATCTGCATCTCCAGTCCAGAGTCAGACAGAGACAACCAGTCGTGGCTGAATAACCACGTTTAGGGAAAAGAAAGAACAAAATCCAGTTGACCTAATTCTTTTGAGTATAAAACTAAAACTTTGTTTTGTGTACAGTCCATAGACGACCCAACAAAGTCTGCATCAGCTTAGGTTTTAATAATGCACTTTTCCACATGCTGTTTTACAGCAGCATCTTAAATTGTGTTTAACTACAATGACTTCCATATTTATATGTTTGCCCTTCTATTGTGTCCTGGGACATGCAGTGTGTCCTATTCTTCCATTACCGAAGAGAATCTATTAGGATTTTAAACCAGAACCGGTTGATGCTACAGAGAGATTCAGCTTCCCTGATTCTACATCCGTGCCTGCATCATTAGCATTAGCTCAGTACTCTGGGGACCCCCCCCACTCCCCACCCCCTCCCCCTCTTGCACCATCTGCTCACGTGACTTCTGTTGCTCTACTCAGCACCACCGTCGGCCATCTTGGTCTACACCCATCCAGTGCATTCTCTGCAGTGCACAGGGAGCCCAGTCATAGACCACTGAAGCTAATCTCAGTGACACTGGCCCCTGCTTCTTCATCACCGCACTTTGCATTTAAAACCCCCGACCTGCACAAGAGCCAGTGGTCAAAGAGGCGGGAGAGAGGCTTGGAAGGAGGGAAGCGCTTGGAGGAGTCTGCTGAACACAGCAGCTATTTATCACAAGGAGGAGAAGAGGATGCAGGCCTAGAAGGAGGACCCTTTAAACACCTGCTGAAAGCTGCCGTGGCCTTCCCCGTTTTGGCCTGTTTTTATCTTTGTTTTCAGTCTTGTTTTTCACTCTGATTATTTTTGGGCATTCTTAAATTGGTGGACCACGTTTTCAGTTTTTCCTTCCTAGTTGTGTTGTTGCTTTTGGTCCACGTCAGCTGAGTCATCATGTCTGATCTGACGCCTCAGAGCGAGACACCCACTCCCACCACGGACAAGATCACCCAGGCTGCCCGGGAGACCATTTATCTTTGCAATTTCCGTGTTTCTGTCGATGGAGATTGGCTTTGTCTTCGAGAGCTTAATGACATTTCCCTCACCCCAGACCCAGAGCCAGCACATGAAGGTAAAGCGACTAATGTAGACAAGCTTTGTGATGAAGGAGTGTAATTACATGGGTGTGGTGAAGACAACCATGAAGCTGTTGCGATGTCCTGTTGGAGTTATGTCATCATGGGTTTTATAGAAGATACTTTGGGATTTGAGGGCAGTAGACGACAGCACTTGTAAATGAACAAGACCAGGCTGCCTTGCAACTGGGAAGTATTACGCTGAGTGGGAAACAAAAACATATATTTTGTCAGTATTTTTAATATTGCACAAATCAACATACTTGTCACAAAGGACCTTATGTTTCCTTTCTGTTTTTTCACTCATCTTCACCAATTTCTTTGTCATGTTAATGTGTGAACATTTGCATTTCATTGTGAAGGTTCTATTGATTGTAACTCCTAAAAAAATCTTAAGCCACGCCTTTTTAAGTCCTCAGAAATACTGAGCCAAAATAAAAAGCCAGGTCTTGTTCCACACAGTTAAACATAAATGACACATTATTTAACATTACCTGCTCTGCTTACTCACAAATGTAAAACATCTTTGTCAGTGTATGGAATGTAAAGTAAGACTCTTCTCCTGGGTCTGCTTCTGCAAAACACAGTTTATTTTCTTTTACCCTGTTGGAAAGGAAATGTACAAATAAACCGTGATTTGTAGTTGTAATATGTGTACTTTGTGTAACATTGTGTGTTCTTTATTTTTTTTCTGTTTTATAGATCCCAAAGACCCCATTGCAATTGAAAGGCTTAACTTGATGAACATGGCAAAACTGAGCATCAAAGGTCTCATCGAGTCAGCTCTTAACTTGGGACGTACTCTGGATTCTGACTATGCACCTCTGCAGCAGTTTTTTGTTGTGATGGAGCACTGTTTGAAGCATGGTTTAAAAAGTAAGTAATGGTGAACTAAAACACATGCACAACATATACTTCTATCATTCTTCATATCATCTTCATATCATTCATTCCTGGTTCAATATGTCAATTTTCTGTCTTGAAAATTAGCCAAGAAGACGTTCCTCGGTCAGAACAAGTCATTCTGGGGAGCACTTGAACTGGTTGAGAAGCTAAATCCTGAGGCTGGAGAGATAACTGCCAGTGTAAAAGACCTTCCTGGACTCAAGTAAGTCTGACTACATATAGCTTTACTATTTACATTTACTTCTATATTAAAAGTTTTAAATGTGTCATTTTTAATTGTTGTCTTGTGGCAGGACACCATTAGGACGAGGACGTGCCTGGCTCCGACTGGCTTTGATGCAGAAGAAGCTCTCTGACTACATGAAGACGATCATCAACAGAAAGGATCTGCTCAGGTTTGATTTTGGTGCCTCGTAAAGTATATTTAAATTAAGATTTTGATTTTGATCTCAATGCTTATTTTGTAGTGAGTTCTATGAGCCCAATGCATTGATGATGGAGGAGGAGGGAGCAGTGATTGCTGGGCTGCTTGTTGGGCTAAATGTCATTGATGCAAACCTATGCATGAAGGGAGAAGACCTAGATTCGCAGGTAATAATCTGACGATAATTTTATAACAGAAATTGCATTTAACATTTATTAACACAAAACATGTCCACTTTTGCAGGTTGGGGTGATTGATTTCTCCATGTATCTTAAAGATGGTGGAAACACTAGTAAGAGTGCAGAGGGGTAAGTGCAGTGCATTATGGATTTGAATTACCTACTTCCATTGGACACCATTTCAATTTCTTTTGGGTTGTTTTGACAGTGATGGTCAGATCACTGCCATCCTTGATCAGAAGAATTATTTAGAAGAGCTAAATAGACATTTAAGGTTTGTAAAAATGCTCTAATGTGTTTGTTATAAAGCTTGAAGATGCAATGTAAAATGTATTTGTTCTTTTTAGCGCATCAGTTTATAATCTACAGGCCAAGTCCGATGCTCTGGAAAAATCAAATGCCCGACTTACAGAAGAGGTAAGCTCCATATTAAGTAATTTAAATGGTACTATACTCAAAAATGGTACTATATTGTTAGTTTTACATTTTGTACTTTGTAACAGCTTGCCGTGGTGAACAACCGGTTCATCACTTTACAAGAAGAAGTGGAAAGAGTAAAAGAAGAGAGCTCACACCAGTTGGAGTCGAGAAAGGTGACCCTCTGTAACAGATGTTTAAGCGTCTTGATTATTGATTTCTTTTGAGTCTAAAATTTGTTGTTTCATTCTATTTAAGGCAGTAAGAAGTGACTCTGCAAACGGCCAGGCACTGGGTGAAACTCGCAAGCAGCTCAAAGAGGAAACGCAGCTCCGATTGGTATGAAATAGAGACATAAAACATAATGCCATTATGTAATTTTTTTGTTTATATATGAAAAATGCTTTTTGCCAGTTGCTTTAAGTTACTTGAGAATTCAACTTTGTTTGGTTAAGCAGTTATTGTAAAAGTAATATTGAGTACATATTTTGTACAATATTTGTGTTTCCTGGTAATTTTATAAAAAATTTGACTCACAAGGGGAAATGCTATTGTTCCAAATTCAAAAACAGCTGGAGAATAGACAAAAATACATAAGGCTAAAAATGATTATGCACAATAAGTGGTTTTGTTGTTCTGTAATATTTAAGATATTTGAATGTGCAGGATGTGGAGAAGGAGCTGGAGGTACAAATTGGGATCAAACAGGAGATGGAGCTGTCCATGAAGATGCTGGAGAAAGACGTTTGTGAAAAGCAGGACGCGCTGGTGGAGCTCAGACTGCAGTTAGACGACATGCGAGCCATCCACCTACAGCTTAGCCACAAGGCACAGGTGAGTTTATGTACCAGAACATTTAGCTGGGAATTTGAGTATTAACAGAAATACTGTTACATACAGATCACTACCACGATATCACTTAAAAATCTGAGACAATGAGTATAAACTTCACAGACAAGAGAGACACTTAAGGCCTATGCAAATATTTTTTTGTTTTCTTGTTATATCTTATATACATAACACAACAAACATGTAATAATCAAATTCACAATTGGAGAAAGAGAGATGGTTAATCTAAATCAGAAAACATAAAGCATGGCAATGTAATCCCTCATTCAACCAGGAGGTGTCCTTCATAATCATGGATGCCTCCTGGCTGGAAAACGTTGTCCAGAAACCTTTTGAGACTACTACCATAAAAACATAAAGGAATAGGTATTTTTAGACTCATCTAACATGCTTTGCCTGTTTTAGAGTGCAGAGGCCAGCTCTAAACAGAAAAGTGAAGCAATTAGCCGATTGGAGGAGAAGATAAACCAAATGTCAGGGACCATAAAACAACTGGAAGCCAGGTGAGTGCCTTTTTAATAATTTTGTGGCTTAGTGTAGAGTAAAAAATCAATTTGCATTTTCACATATTTACCAAAACTTCTTTTATCTTGTGTGTCACCCTACCCGTTTTCATTCATTATTATTATTTCTGTTGTTTTTTGTTTGTTTGTTTTTTAATTAATTTAAATCATTTTAGCGACGTGGATTTGTTAAAGCAAGCCAGAAGTCTAAATTTAGCTGCAGGGAAAGTTCTCCAGCTGTAGCAGTCAAAGTGCTTCACTGAGCTAAACTTAAACAAACTACAACCCTCTCTTATACATATATCCATAACTGACTAAAATACTTAGTTCTTAAAAAATGGAAACATTCTTCCTGCAGTAATTGTATATCAGCTTTGAGATTACTCAAATTTTTCAACCTCAAGCATTTTTTCCTCTTGTGTATTGTTTGGACCTTTTTTATGCACAATGTGCAGAATAAATATTAATATTTGATGGTTTTCTCTTTTACCAGCCAACACAACACACACTCTGCAGACTGTTGATTAAGTAATATTCCAAAGACTTAATGCTAATGGAGGCAAAATGTTTTCTTGAAAAATCAGAAAGGGAAGAGCTGTTACACATTTTGGTAATCAGTTAACTAATCAGTTTGTTAATTTGGAGTTTGTGAATCTGAGATTGGTGTAAACTGTAGTGATCATCAATAGTGTAATAAAACGTAAAATCAAAACTGAATGGCTTGCGTTATCCTTAAGTTTTTATCCATTCCACTCTTCCCTCTTTGTTTCTTGCCTCTTTTTAACCATGTTTACATCTAGTTTTGTTTCACAATGTTTTTGTAACACCCATCCCCCTAAACTAGATGCAAACAGGCTGAGAAAGAGAAGGAACTGGCCTTAGAGGCCAACCGCCTCTTCAAACTGGAGTTTGGTGATAAAATTGAGAGTCTGCAGGAGGAAGTGGAGCATCTGAAGAAACACAGGTACAGTTTACTCGAAGCACACATTTGTGTTCATTTTCAAGTACTTATCATATCATTGTCATACCACCTTAGCGATGCCTGATCTTGGAAGTTAAGCAGGGTTGGGCCTGGTTAGTACTTGGATGACAATACTTGGTGCCATAGTGGGGCAGCAGTGTGTCCTTAGGCAAGGCACTATTTCCACATTGCCTAGTATGAATGTGGTGTGGGGGTGAGTGATTAGTTGTAGTTGAAGGTCAGATGATCGGATGGCACAGATTGGCAGCCTCACTTCCATCAGTCTACCCCAGGGCAGCTGTGGCTTGCTTACCACCACCGAGTATTGAGTGAATGAATAATGCAATGTAAAATCCTTTGGGTATCTTCAAGGGTGCTATTTAAATTCAATGCATTATTGTATGAAAACAGCCATGAAGAATGGACTTCTGTGGTGTGATTACTTCCTTGTTTGCTGTTGTTCTTTAGGTCAAAACTGCTGTATCAAATAAGGAGGCAGCAAGAGCAAAAAGGTGAACATCACACCAACATTGTACCCAGGCAGTTAAGCACACCTCAAAGGGAACGGAGGCAAACTGACACATCGGCTACGGTAAATCACTGTCTATTTAGCCTAGAGTAAAATCCTGTTAGTAGCTGCTTGAGGAATTGAATTGGTATGTTGACTTTTTTTTCCTGATCAGAGTCTGCCAGAATCTACTTTGGTAAAAAAGGGCAGTGAGCAGTCCCTCTCGGGACAGGAGGACCAGGCCAGTTTGAGCTCCAGCTTGTAAGTCTGAAGCATACAGCTGCCTCTGTGTTGCATTTAGAACATAATGTAATAATAAATTGATTTCCTTTTAAGATCTTTATCACATCATGAGGATGAGCAGGTGAGATATTTGAACACCCAAAAGTATATAGTGAGATTAACAAAATGCTGCAAAACATGCTGTTATTGTTTATTTCTTTGTTTCATCTTGTTTGATTTTCAGGATGAGTCATTTTTAGACATCACTCAGACCTCAGTTTGTATCAAGTGTGAACAGCAAGACTCCCTGCTCAAGGTTAAGGTAGGATGCTGCTAACAAACATTGGCTAAATGTACTGGACTGGGCACTTATTTGTCTTTTAAAAAAAATTCAGAAACAGTGTAAGAACTGCAGTGGTGTCTTCTGTGAAAGCTGTGTATCCAACGAGCTGCCTTTGCCATCCTCCATTCTCCCGGAGTGTGTGTGCAACGACTGCTACAGCCTGCTCCTCCAACAATATGCTTCATCCCCGACCTGAAAATGCTTCTACCGCTACACTGGCCTTCAGAAGATTTAAAGGATGCCAAATATAGAAGTATGCTAATGCACTTTATAAAGAAATTAACTGGAGTCAGAGATGTCTGTTTGACTAGAATCGAGGGTGAGTTTTGCAAATATGTGATGTAGGGGAGAAATCAACTCGCATCTTAAATGCTGAACTTAAGTGAGGAGCCCATCATCTTATTAATTTAACTTTATCATGTCCACTGTGTGGACTACTAGCTTTTAGCCAATGCAGTTTAACATATTACTAACAAGGGTAAATTTATGAATTCTATTTGCTGATGAAAAATTGTACGACTGTGCAAATAATGTGCCAGTGCATAGTCTATGCAGGATTAACTACATACTAACAATTGAACCTCCCACGTTTGCTGTTGTATAATTAATGGTCTAAAAGATACAGTGAACTGGAAACACTAGTCACTGCAAAACCTGCACATACCAAGGCTCTCTTTCTCTCCATTATGCAAAACTGTGCATGTTTGCAAGCATGAATAAAGAAAAATAACTGAATCAATATTCTTGTAGTATCATGATTCATTAAACCAAACACATGATAAAATGCAAACCAAACCAGAATGTTGAGAAAATACAAAACCAAAACATTTGG
>KN485855.1:111163-150284 GCA_000787095.1 Periophthalmodon schlosseri
TGTTTATACCAACTTCATTTAATGGTTCTTTGTGTTGCTTAATTGCTGTGTCTGGTCTCACATATTCATTCACCTACAGAAGAACAAATGTTTTAGGTTAACAAAGATCAACTATTCAGGGTAGTATGCTTCAGTTCTTACCTTCTTTCACTGTCTGATTCTGAGTTAAGGAAAAGCTCAATATACCTCTCTCCTGGGAATATAAAAAAAAATGCATTCTACGGTTAGCCGTATGTATTTAAATTGAATTCTCATCACACATGCGCACGCACACGCACACGCACGACTCACCTATATGCATTTTGTCTCTGGACATGGCTTCCACTGCCTCCTGATGACAACTGAAGTAAACATCAGCTTCTCCACTTGGCCTTCCATCTGGACCAAACTCAATTAGCACTTTTGACACCACCAATGGGGAGAAGAACTGTGGCAAAATATATATCAGTACATTTATAATACAATATAATAACACGACTAAGACTCTATACCTTGATGATGTCCTCTCCAGACACACTATACGGGAGGCCCCTCATATGGACATAATGTGATAGTAGGGATGAACTCTGATGTGATTCTAAAAAGCAGCATATACATTAACAGTAAATCTGAATATAAAGAACAGCAATACACATTCTGTCCTACAATATCACTCACCATTTCTATGGGAGATGTTTGCCATAGATGTAGTTCTTGGAGTAGGAGAACTGTGTTGGTGTGAATTTGAGCGGTTCCCCCATCCAGTACGGATCTCCTCTCTTCTGCTCGGAAAAACCTCAATGTATCTGAAAGAATCACAGGCATCAGGTAAAAAGATCATTAGGGAAAGTCTTGCACTCAAAAGCATTTAAAAGTGCCATGGTAAAATGTTGCTTTACCTATTTCCAATTAATTCTCGATTTCTCTGCAAAGCCTCTTCATATGCTTCTTTGGAAGTAAACTCAACATAGGCTTCACCAGAGTTCCTCCCTTTGCGATCTACAACAATTGTTACACCATTCTGCACGATATCCAAACCTAAAATATAGAATATAGATTATGCACAGATTTGTGTAAGTGCAGTAATTAGTTGAATCTTTTCAGTTAACAATTTATCACACAGGAAAGTGAGAAAATTTATATATTTAAAAGGTGGAGGGTCCACCACCTGTCTCCATGGAGGTTTTATTGCTTTATATAAAATCTTCCACTGTACAGCATTAAACTTATTTTTTTTAGAAATGGGGGCAAGCAGGAGACACTACCAGGTGATCCCCCTCACAATAAAAATGCTTGTTTACAAAAGGTATTTTATTAGCAATAAAAATGTATATAAACATGTAATTTAGTTAATGGCAAAATAAGTTTAATGTCATACTGTGGAACATTTCAGGCAAAGCAAAACATCTTCATGGAGAAAAGCTGATTACACATTTACCTGAAAAAAACTGCACGATATCTGCCTCAGAGGAGGAATAAGGCAGACCCCGGAGACGTACCACACAGTCTGAGGATGCTCCTTCTGCAGCATTTTTTAAGATGGCTTCAGCATCACTGTTGGTAAACTCATAAACTAAAAAAACTAAATATTAATACCTTTTTATTTGCAAGTCTTTATAATGAATGTATTTGTTTTGTATTTACAACCTTCTACATAGCGAGGACCCAAATACTGCCTGTGCTTCTCCAGGGCTTTGCTGACATCTTCTTCATGTTCCACTTCAATGAAGGCTCTTCCAGACGGCCTGCCTGATCGATCAGTCGTAAGGTGAATTCCCTTCACACCATCACGAATCCTGCACTCTGGAGTGAAACAGAAAGAAACCATTATTAACCTAAACAAACATACACTGATAATGAATATTGATAATGCTTAATTATCATTTAGCATTTTGAACTTACCGGAAAAGAAGTGTAATAGGTCCTGGGGTGTACACGACCATGGCAGACCTTTAACCTGAATAATGTAAACCTCTTTCTTCTGCAAATCTGACTCAGACTGGTACTCTGGTAGAGGAGGATACTCATCTTCTACTGGTGACTGTGACTGTAAATAATAAATGACCATAAATCAAAAATATACAATACTATCCCAATTACATGCTTTTAAATACTGGATCATAGGTTGTTGACGTTTATTAAATGACACAACAGAACTGTCATACACACCTTGGTACAGAAATGAAGACAGCTGCTCCTCTGAACAGTCTGCGTCTCAAATAAACTTTTAATTCTGATATCGCGAACTGCCGAGGACAATAACCTGTGCTGGATAAAACCACGACCACCTGATACATTTGCTTTGATCGGTAAGGTTATTTGGGCTACTCTGACACTTCGTTGAAGTAAAAACAGCAGTGGTTTACAAGGAGAAGTCATATTTACAGGAGCCGGAAGCCCGATTTACCTTAAAAAATCCACCGTTTGATAACCAAATATAAATAATAACTTAGCTAGACTCACGTGTCTCTGTCAAGGGCAGTCTAGGGGGGTTTCGTTCGGTTTGCATTAGCGCATGAGCTAACAGGAAACAGCAGTGTCCAGGTTTTTCAAAATAAAACCGGATACATTAAAGTACCATCGTGGATCTATTATAACAATCCACAAATTGACAGATTGATAGATAAACCAAACAGCTACGGACACTAAGCAAAAGTTATAAAAAATAAATTAAAAAGCAGGTCACTAGTGTTTCAAGAGCGCTCGTTTCATTTTACTTATACAACAACACCGCCACCTTGCGTTTGGCTGACTTATCTTCACCCAGAGCATCACTGTTAAAATTAACTCTGGAAATCTGTAAACAAAGATTTTTTTTTAACACGCATCTTACAAAACAAAATCAAATATCCCATGCAGTAGATGATATTTACTATCTTGGATTCACGTTCCATAAACCCCGCTGCAAAGGTCCCAACGAGTTCTTTGCCCTAATATAGTCAACATTTTCTATACTTTCCCAAAAGACATGAGCTAGACTTTTCGGGAAAAAGACAATATTATAAGCTAGGGGTTGTCACGTGACGACCTCCGTTATTTCCTGCAGTAGAGCGGGTCGGTGCTGTGCCTGTGCTCACCGCTCAGCCTCCCTCCGCCTGCGCTCTACATTACAGCAGTGTGCTCGCTCCGAACGCACGGCCAGACACAAACACTCTTTACATGTCCCAGGCCCGCCGTAATCCTCGCAGATAGGAGCTTCGGATCGGAGCGCACACTCGTTATCTCTTCTAATCTTTCCGGTTGTTGGCGTAGTTAGTAGAAAGCTAGCACTCGTAATGGCGACGGCTGCGGTGTCTGCCCCTGCTGGCTGCGGCCCCAGCCCCGGGCCAGGTACGGAGCTGGTCCGCGGGCAGGCCTTCGACGTCGGGCCTCGCTACAGCAACCTCTCCTACATCGGGGAGGGAGCCTACGGGATGGTGTGGTAATGAAACATGCTTTACTCTCTTTTGTACGCAGCCAGTTCTGTTGTCATGGTCGTTTTACTCGTCAAAAGTACGACAATACGCGCACACACATATTGTAGATGTGTTGCTAACCAGGCACCGAGTCCGCGCTAGTTCCGCCACATCACCAGGAATGTCGTTTGCTTTTTTTCATGTTTTATGAAATCGTATCGTGGACTACATTACACGTCAGATGTACAGAACGACAAACTATACGCACAAGTTTAACTCACAAGTTTTGCTATGCAGCTTCAGCAGACTTCTACTTGCATGCAACAAGCTGTCAGTGTTTTTTTTTTTTCCTTGAATTGCCATACACGGGTAATGGGGTGTGTGCAGTTGGATTGTAGTAGCTGCGTGTTTCTCCATACACATCTTAGCCAGTGAACATTATATTTTTACAAAACGCCATTCTATTTTGGTCGTCAACATGCTTCTGATTATACTGGCCTGATGAGATTTTGTTGTCTTAATACTCCTTTGGCAGAATAACAGGTTACCAGAAGAAACTATTTCCTCATTCGGAACTTGACTTTTTGCCAAACTAAACTCAAGAGCGTGTTTACATAAGAGACATTTATTTATGTTTTATTGGTTCATTTATATGATCTGGAAGCACACGCTATGTGGTTTTCAGTCATGTTGATATGCTCGATAAATAATAATAATAATGATAATAATAATAACTTTTCTGTGCGTCAGGAGGTGATGAGAAGAGAATAGGGTAAAGTGTAGAGAGTTCAGTTTCAGGTTTAGTGGTATTATTGGAACCTGAAAATACCTGCCAATAGAAACAAACCATATATTACCTGATTGTAATGTTATAATTCCCACTTAACATATCGCACTGTTCATAATGTAAACAATGATAATGTATTCATGGGTGTCTCATGGGTTTCCTGATATGGATAAAACTTTTGACCATTCAAGAAATACACTATTTAGATTGTTATGTCTTTAGTCCTAATTTTTAATCATTTGAACAAACTCTTCCTTCGTAATATTGAGCAATACTATATTTGTAATGTGGAAAATAATAAATGTAGTCTAGAAAAAAATAACAAATCATCATCAGTTGTTTATTGGATCATTTGCTGACTGTAGCAAAGAATGGTACATTTGCAGTTATTATTATTTATTTGTCCATTTATTTTGCTGGACTTTTGCCGGCTCGACCCGTCTGAGCCGTAGCCACTGACGGTGTTCAGCTTCATTCTGCGGTGAGCCGTCCTCTTGAAATGCCACCGTGGCGCCCGTCTCCATGGCAACCCTTCTGTTTCTGACATCAGTACCACCACGCTGCAGCCAATGGGAGAAGGAGGGAGAGAATGAGAGCCTTGACACTCAGAAATCCTGTTGTGCAATTCAAGAGGCGATGTAATTTGTGTGATTATAGCGTAGCAACCAAGACGAGCGTGATGACTTCAGGGTTAGGAAGTATGCGAGACGTTCATGCACACTGTTGCATTGGAAATCAAAGCTTCAGCCCGTTTAGGCATTCATGAATCATCTCATGCTGAAAGATCTGCATTAGTGGTTAATATGACGCTAAAACGGTTTATAAAGTAATGACTTTGTAGCAGCACTGTCTAATGTGATCAGCTCACATGCATCCTCTTGTCGTCTTTTTTTAGACCAGAATATTGTTCTGCCTGGGCCGCAGTGTTCAGACTGAAGAGCTCTGAGTGGTGCTGTTTTTGAGTCCTTTTCTAAAGCTGAGAGTGCCTTGTCCAAATGCAGTGTGAGAATCTGACAGTAGGGCTGCTCTATTATGGAAAAAGGAATAATCACAATTATTTAATCATAATCAAAATCATGATTATTCACCGAGTGCAATGCATCAGCAAACTTATAATTAAAGAAGATATATCCTGCTTTTGTCTGTTTTATAATTATAATCTATGACATCTGTGGATCATTATTTTAGATTATGCACATTTTAAATTGCAATATTTAGCTAAAACAACTTAATAGCAGAAACAAGTCTGTTGACTTTTTGAAAACTCTGCCTGCCCCTACATCATCAGAAGAAAAGTGCAGCGTTGCCCCCGTATGGAGAGCTGCTGATCACGCCCGAAAGCTAGGACAATATATTTTGGTGCTCAATGTTTATTATGTGTACATTTTCTTTGCAATAATTGGGAGATTTTTGTTATTTTTGTTGTAATACGATAAGATTTGAGCTGTAGAGGGTTGAATAAGTAACTTTTATCTCTAATTATTAGTTAATTCTGCTATTTATTTGTTATAGCTGAGACCTTTTAATGTTACTGTCTATTTAAAATTGGTTTACTGGGATTATCCTGCTTTATGCCAGTGGCAAGAAGTAGTTTCAGTATTATCGTTTATTGTGATATTTCTTTGTAGCAATATAGTGCTTCAAAATGTGTTATCACGACAGGCCTAGAGAGAAAGAAAAAACATTATAACATGGATAAAAGTCAATTTTACCTTATGTACCCTTTTAAAGGTGCATCACATGACATTTCTCTCAGGCACTTTTGCCTGTTTAGGTGTAATTCAAGACTGACTAGATTTGATTCCTCTTTAGTTTGCTGTATTATTGAGAGATCTTTTTATTTCAGTCTGTGTGTGTTCCAGTTAGTCCTGGCAGTCATATTTAACAAAGTTGTCATTGGACAGGACACAAAGGAAGCCATGAGTTCAAGTTCTAAATATAAAATCCTTTTGCTTGTTTTTGTTATGTTGAGTTAGAGTGGACATCATAGGGTATCATTTATAAATTATATATTTTTATTTTTTTGGTACTGTGTTTGTGACACCAGACCATATTGGAGCAGCAACATGTGATTTTTAATGATCAGAATCCTCCTACAGTTTTAATTTGAGGCCTGATCTTAACCATGGGACTGAGTGATGACCTTATGTCTCTGAGGAATAAGAATGTAATATCACCCTATACTCTAATGAAATGTAGTTTTATGTTGCATTTTTGAACTACTGTATCCACGTAATTGTCCTAGTGTTTTCCGATCAGTAAAGTTTGTCTTTAGTCGTGTGAGAGATGCACATATCACATATTTTTTAATGCAGCTGTCCTTAAATGTGGGCTTTCACCCCCTTGAACTTTGCCATGGAAACAGAGCAGGCTGTTGCATAACTGTGCGGCTGCAGTGTGAGGCCTTGTATTGTAGTCTCCATGGAAACCGTGCCCCCTGTACTCCTGCAGTGCGCTCTGAGCATGCTCCCACAGCTGTACAGGTCCAGGTCCAAACTATGCACCAGCCTGTGCATGGCTCTTATCAGCTGTAAAGATTGTGTAGATAAAACACAGGCTCCACAAACTCCTGCTGTGAGCGTCCTGGGCTTGGCTTTAAACTGCCACACTTCAGAAAATGTGTGGTGTATATGTCCATTTTTATACAAATTTAAAAGATTTAAAAATAATAATTATAAAACAAAATGGTCAGCTAGAGTCCAGAGTCTAGTACTGAATTGATTGAGTTGTCAATAGAGTAAAAGCTCTTTTGAGGTGACATGAGTTTGTGTGGAGTAGGTGTGATTTTAGGGAAAGGCCTTGTCTCTGTTCTGAGCATGAGAAGCTTCTGTTGTAACAGTTACATGGAGAGCTGTTTCCTCCCACACAGTCCACACACACGCACACACACGCACACGCACGCACACGCAGGAGCACAGGGCTGATACAAATGGAAGAAGGTCACTCATATTTCCTTTTCTGAAGGCGGACACACTTGTGTTTACGTTGCAGTCTCTACACCCCATCTCCATAGCGACACCTTTTCTTTTCTTTTCTCATTGTAAGTCGGTGCTGTTCAGTCAGGTTGGTTGTTTATAATAACATACCTGTAGGGTTTTTGGATGTGGAAGTAAAAATGGGTTTCTTCTGTCCTGTTTCTCACTTATGCAATGACCACATGGCGAGTGTGAATTACCATTATAACATCTTTGTGTACAAGCAGCTCCAATGTACAGTATTTGTACAGTGTACTCTCTCTACCGCGATATAGTGCCAGATATATACAGTACAGCAGACGTCTCAGCACTTGGGCTGCATTCCCACACTGTGGAGGAGGTAGTGTCTTCTAACAAGGGCCAAACACTGCTTTGTACTCCGTCTGCTGGCACCACCATCTTCCTCTACAACTGAATGTTCCTATGTATATTTAGAACAGACTAGTGTAAGGAGAGATAATAAAGTATGCTCTTGTATCTCATTACGTTTTCATTTGATAATTTAACCCATTGTTTTTCTTGTGTCTTTCAGCTCTGCCTACGACCGGGACAACAAAATCCGTGTTGCTATCAAGAAAATCAGCCCCTTCGAGCACCAGACATACTGCCAGCGCACGCTCCGAGAGATCAAGATCCTGCTGCGCTTCAAACACGAGAACATCATTGGAATCAACGACATCATCCGCGCTCCCTCCATTGACCAGATGAAGGACGTGTATCCTTCTGCCTCGTTAAAACATCACCGCTGATGTTTTTGAGCAAACATTGTTAAGTGTCCTCCTGCTCTATTCAGATAGTACATTGTCACTGATGTTTGGTTACTGTTGAAGAGGGGCTTTTTGTTACATAATAGCCACTTGTCTTCTTGCTTTTGGCAGGCTTCCTATTCACTGTAGCCTAGCAGCCAACTGTCTTGCACATTGTTGTGTATGTTTTACACAAATGAATCTTATGGTTAAATCCTGAATCAATCCTTAGTTTAGTTTGTTAATAGGGATGTTATACTGACACAAATTATTAATTTTAATTAATTGTATTTATTATCTTCACAGTATTCAAACAATATTTTGACAGTGCATCAGAAATGTGCTAAATGTGTCTGTAATGGTAATGTCTTGGTTGAAGGTCAAGTATTGAACAAAAAAAGTTAAAATTATCTACAAAAGTGCAAAAATATCGCTCCACACCCTTATTTGAGAGATTACATTGCAAGTTTCCTTAATTTATGATTTTAATCTGACCTTTTAAAATATATTTCATAAGATTTTACTTGGTATTCAAATTCAGCATTTTTCCAATTTATTATCAATTTGAAATATCACCCGCCAGGGCTGCACAATACACAATAATTTGAGTTGGCACAGTTTTTAAATTGCAAAGGCTACAATTATATATCAGAAAAGAGAACCTTTATTTGTCCCACAATGGAGAAATTCCGGTGTTGCAACGCACAGTTTAAGAACAGCAAGAGAATAGAAATAGGCTCTCAAAAAATCAAGATAAATAAACATTAGAAAATAAACTTGAACACAACACTGTGCAATAAAATAAAGCTACAGCACTATTATCTATAACAAGTGGCTCTGACTATTATGTGCAATGCAGCATGAGTAAGATAAATAGCAGGTCAACGGACTTCAGTATATTACAGGTACACGGGAGATATATTTAGATAATACAGTGTTCCCAGCAAAGAACAAAATATCCTATGTTTTTTTAAGAAAGTCTTGTTCCTGTAATTGGCAGCTCTACAAACCTGTTCTGAAATTCATGGTATTCTTATAGTGGTTCATATTTCAGTCTTCTCTCAAATGTTAATTCTCCTGCAGTTGTTTACGGTGTGGACTATGAACAGAATTCTACTTTAAATATAACACAAATCTAATCGCAGACACAATACATGGAAGAAAAATTGCGATTATTTTTTTTTTCCAAAATATGAAAATAGTGCAGCCTTATCTCCAGCCTCTATTGTTAAAGCTTTGAGTGTTCCTGGTATGAACAAAGATTTACATTGCTGGTTTCATTCCTGAACTTTGTGCAGTTATATTGTCCAGGACCTGATGGAAACCGACCTGTACAAGCTCCTCAAAACCCAGCACCTGAGCAACGACCACATCTGTTACTTTCTATACCAGATTCTACGAGGCCTCAAATACATCCACTCCGCCAACGTCCTGCACCGCGATCTAAAGCCCTCCAACCTTCTGCTCAACACCACCTGTGATCTCAAGGTCAACACATTTGTTTTGCTTTAAAGTAGACATGTTATGCTCTTTTGGGTATTTAGTATTAAACTATAACATGTAGATCCTAACTTTTTGCTCATTGTTACATTACACTATTCATATCAATATTACAACTGTAATCTAATTGTATTGTAGTAGACTGTATAGCCTTGTTTCCACTGGTTCGCTTTGGAACGGCACAGGCCGCAAGTGTCTCCACTGTCTAAAGTTTGAGGGTCTGAAGCGGACCCTGGAGGGCACTGGCTCCCAGTGGCGTCTGGGGGCGGTGCGGCACGGCTCCAGGCGTGGTTAACAACCAAACGAGATAATTGGACAAGAGAGAATGCAGAGTCAGGCAAAAACAAGACGGCAAAAAGCAGATATAAACATAGATAATAATTTCTCACCAAACGCTGACCTGGTCTTGTGATAAACCTGTATTTCCAGTTATGGCAGCTTGCCGACTTGCTCCCCAAAACAAAGCTAGTATGGATGCAGCAGCTGTTTGCTGTTTATGGATGCACACCACGCACATATAAAGATCAAACATATTATATTTCCAGTGCATAATGCATCTAACATGAGCCAAACCAAATGAGCCAAACCCGACATAAAGAGATGCTAAACATGGCGCTGAGATGCAGAGAAATGAAATGAATGCAGAAAAAGCTGACTATAAACCGGAAGAAGTTTTGTGTTTGCGCTAGCTTTAGCCTCACCTCACAGCGCCACAAACTGGGAATTACTAAACGCCTTTTTGTGAATCCCTGAGATCGGCCATACAATTACGAGTATAATTCAGATACGATTTAGATTTTATTTATTAAGAAAACATGAGTTATGTTTAGGTGATGTCAGTGTCTCACGTAGCAGAGCCCTGCCCCTGGACCCAGAGCTCTGCTCGGGGCCATAGACTTATAGTGGCAGTTCCCTGTAACAAGAAACAGATTTTTGTGTTTTTATTATTGAAAAAGGCTTTCTCTATCACGCATAAATCAATGAAAATTCTACTTTGAATTTTCAACAATTTTATAACAGTGCTTCCTTGACACAGGCCTACTGAAAGTTGATTTGTTTTTGTTTATTTTGTAGATCTGTGATTTTGGTTTGGCTCGTGTGGCTGACCCTGACCACGACCACACTGGTTTC
Source organism: Periophthalmodon schlosseri (assembly GCA_000787095.1). Lineage (NCBI taxonomy): Eukaryota > Metazoa > Chordata > Actinopteri > Gobiiformes > Gobiidae > Periophthalmodon > Periophthalmodon schlosseri. The sequence goes on from KN485855.1 coordinate 121,677, forward strand.
CTCACAGAGTATGTAGCCACACGCTGGTACAGAGCACCCGAGATCATGCTCAACTCCAAGGTACGCGCACTCATTTTCAGACAAAGCAACATATTTTTAATCATAGTTATAATTGTAATGTTTTGTAATTTTAGGGCTACACCAAGTCCATAGACATCTGGTCAGTTGGCTGCATTCTGGCAGAGATGTTGTCCAACCGGCCAATTTTCCCTGGAAAGCACTATCTGGATCAACTTAACCACATATTGGGTAAAATTATACATGCCATACATTCAAGTAACGATGAATATTTGAATGTTAATGTTATAGCTTTTTGGGCTTTCATACAAAACTGTTTTTATATTATTTCTCAATTTCTTAGGAATTCTGGGCTCTCCTTCTCAAGAAGATCTCAATTGCATCATCAACATTAAAGCCAGAAACTACTTATTATCACTGCCGCTGCGCTGCAAAGTTCCCTGGAATCGCCTCTTTCCCAATGCCGACCCTAAAGGTTAGATGTGTAAAATACAATATTTCACAAGTGTAGGCAGCATTGTGTATTTCAGTATATGACAGTGGAGCCCTCTGCTGGTTTAATGATGTAATGACTGCACAGGACAGTCACTAACAGTTTTTGTGTTGCAGCCTTGGATCTGCTGGACAAAATGTTGACCTTTAACCCTCACAAAAGGATTGAAGTGGAGGAGGCTCTAGCACATCCCTACTTGGAACAGTACTATGATCCCACAGATGAGGTGTGGACTTTATTTTAATTCTGAAAACGGGTTATGTTGTCAAAAGTCTTACTTTTTATATATTTCTGTGCAGCCTGTTGCTGAGGCACCATTTAAATTTGACATGGAGCTAGATGATTTACCCAAAGAGACACTAAAGGAGCTCATCTTTGAAGAGACTGCACGTTTCCAGCCGGGCTTTAGGTCCTAACACCCTTCACAGGTCAATCAGATTTTTATAAGCTTTGTCGGTCAATCTTATGTTAGTAATATATGATTTTATTTATTTTTATGTCTCCTTTTTATGGATTTATTCTGTTCTGTTTGACTCTTATCTCACATTATTCTTAATTGCCTCATGGAGCTTAACAGTAACTGCCCACTTTGAGTTTTCAGAAGTAAATTTTTCCCATAGGCTTTCTGGAAATGAATACAAGTTTGAAACCTTCTAGGGGCTAATCAGCTATGTGCTAACTAATGACCACAAGACCTGTAATTTACTAAAAATCTGTTCCTGATAGAAAACAACTGCATTAATGGAAATAAGATATCACAAGCTGATGAGCCTCTGTGCCTTTAAACTCTTCATATTCAAATTTTTCAAAAAGTATGAGGAAAATGTACTTGCAGAACCACTGCTGGATTTGACTCCATTGTGGGACACATAGCGGTTTTATTATAAAGTATAATGAAATATAATTATAATGTACAAGGACCAACAGTGTGTTGTCATTTTACATACTTCTTCTAACAGTCTGCGATTCTCCTTACAGAGGAATCTGTGGACTGGCATCTGGATTGCCACTGCTCCTCCCCCCTACTACTACGTTGCTGTAACTTTTGGTTATACCTTCATTTCCTCTTTCGTTGTCCAAATCATCTGGATCCCTTGGGTCTCGCGTGTCAAGTTCACTTTGCTCAGGAATGGCGACCGGACTCGACAAATCAGTCATTTTGTTTGACTCTGTTGGAGGTGAGGGGAGGAGAGGGTCATATCACAGGTTACAGTTCTGGGTGGTATTTGTTTCGAAGCCACGATCAACCATTGTCTGCGTGTGTCAAAGGCTGTGTGGCTCTGGCTATTCCCTGTTACTCTTTTGTTTAGTGCAGTCATAAACTAGCTGTTGTGCTGTGGTGACTTTTAAACAAGCGAGCAACGCTACTCAATCATCTATCTTTAGTATTTCATTACCTGTCACACTGTCCCAATGGAGGATGTATATTTTCTTGTTTACAGGAAAACCAACCGATTTATGCAAACAAGTCAGAATTAGCCAGAGACCTCATGGGCCAAAAGCCATCTCTGAAGAGGGTTCACTCTTCAAAAGCTGTCTATTTTATCATAGTTTATGTATTTTAAATCCTTGACACACACAAGAATGCCCCAAAACAAATGTATACACAAAAATATAAACGTATATTATATATAACATAAAAGTCTTAAATATTTTAATGGAAAGTGTGCATTTAGAAGATAAATCGGGAGGACCTATGCGACTGCTTTATTTGAGTATCTATTCAAATGCCCTTGTTTCTTTTTGTAATGACTTTCACTTGGAGTGAAGTTAATGGAAAATCAAGTAAACAACAACTAGGCTTGTGCTGTGGGTTTTGCCTTGGCCATGACAAACCTGTCTGCTTGCTTCTTTCCGAGCAGTGTGTACATCGTGTGAGGTTTGATACAGAGAGAAGTTTGTATGTCAAAAACATGGACGTGCCTCCCTTTTGTTCCTTTTTTTTCAGTCTGTTTTCCAGTCTCTTTTCCACCTTGTTGGAATTCTACTGTGCTCTTTGCATGACTGTTATAAGCTCTGTATACAAAGACGACAATGTTAAGTGCCACTCAAGCCGGGCCAGCCCATCGCGGAGCCTGCGCTCTTTTAGTTCTACCTTTGTGGTATATCACACTTTCCGATCACATGGTGCTTTTGTCCTCTTTTGCTTCATTTTGTCTTTGTTGTAATACAAAAACGGTTCCCTCTTTTTAAGGTTTGCATGTAAATCTTTTTGTAAAAGGAGAATAACCATATACATATAGTAATGCCAATTACAAAACCTTTTTTCTGTATTTGAGTGAAATGAAGTAACTTTGCACATCAATTTACAATTATTGCTGAGTGTCAGTAGTACCAAGTAGAAAATGGGCAGTACCACATTTTCACAGCTCTTAACTGCTAATTGAAGACTGTTTAACAAAACAATTGTAATTATACATACATTTTGAAGTGAGAATATTTCTGTACATCTTTAAATGAATCAGCTAATTTTCAAACCTCCATGTTGTGTATTATTTCCTAATCTTTTGGTACGTCATCAATTCAGTATTTGTTTTCTATTTTTCATTTGTAACATTGCAAAATGCAAAAAATACATCTTAACAAACTGACAAATAAAACTCAGTACTACGAAATTTAAGCACTTAGTAATAAAATGGTCAAATCTGACCTCAGTTAAAAGCTATTTTTTAAAAACCTATTTATGATCTTCATTTTTTCCCTCCCTGCTTCATTACATGTTCCAAATGAACATTGTAACTTTTAATAACTGTTGGTTTTGTTCCCTCTGCATTCTATATTTACAAAGTAAGTTTATTCTGATAGATGAATTGTTGGTTTAAAATGCAAAATAATTTTGTAATGGGGAATATTTGTATTAGAGTAAAATGAAGTCTAAATCATTGAAAATGAACCCTTTGAAACCTTCATGAATTTTCATGCAATCATGTAAATTGGCATTTTGCACAAAGAAGAAATGATGTAAATCTTCTACTGTTTAAAGTAATCTGAATGAATTACTTGAAAATAATTATGTATCCATTTAACGTATACGGAATTTTCAGGTGTGTCTTTACAGCATGTCCAAGGTTTTCAAATTTGATTTTTTTTCTGTGGGTTAACTTGGGAAGCTAATGTAAAACTGGAAGTTTGCCCAGTCGTATTTTATCTTGTTGCACGTAATGCCATTTTTGACCAAAATGTATTTTTTTCAAAAATGACTTTGCTCTTACCAAGTTGATCTGACGTGAGGTTTCAGGTTGAAGTGTCTCTAATTCTCCTCACCTTTGCTCTAGACAGTACACCTGCGTGTCCGTTTGAAATGCACTTCTTCTACAGTAGTTGGGGCTTGTAATCCGAGGTGCCTGCCGGGACTTGACTGGTCTGTAGATAGTCTTTTCCGTGTTCAGTGGGAGGGCACTAGAAACCTGGGATTAGTTGTTTTAAGCTTCTGCTGACTCTATGTGCAACCTGTCTGTCTGTGCCTTTTTGATAGTCTTGATATCCAAGATTTGATGTGCAGCTTTTGTTTAGTGGGGGACTTGTTGCAGATATGCTCTATGAAATTGAACACAATCAAAGAGGGGCGGGAGGCATGGTGGGTGGGAATGCTTTTTCAGTTCTGTAAAATTTCAAGAGATGTGTTGCCACAACCGTGATTTGTGACTATATTGAAAAAAATGAAACATTTATATTTTTGACGCTTTCCTTATTCCTTGAGCCTTTTCTTTTGATGTTTTTGTGCAAATATTTTTATTGTAAAAATGAATGTTATGTTTCTATCAGACACTAATCTTGTTTGAAATGTCTTCGGTGGAACTACTTCACTCTGTATGTTTTGATCAATATAAACCTTTAATTGTGTACTTAACATTTTGAAGAAAAGAGGTCTTTGGTTGTATTTTAAAAATGTTCTGTTAGACCTGCCATAGTAATTGTTTGAAATGAGTCAAGTTTTACTTTGCTGTTGTGTGAAGGATTTGACTTGAACGAAGCATTTCTTTGCTATTAAAAACTGTCAATTTGAATTGTTGTTGAATTGTTTGTTTGTATTTGTTTTAACAAATAAGCTATTCAAATAAGACTTTTATCCCATTAGCTGCTAGCAAAATAACCATTCATTGACATTGGTATTGACATTAATAATGTTTAGTAATAGATCTATCAACATGCAGTCAATGTTACCAGTGCTCAACACTGCCATCTAGTGACCGCATATGATGGCTACCTGGAGAATATGGCAGTTCTTTGTAAGTCACTTATTACCATGGGCTGTATATATTATATATTCTTTATACAATCTGCTTATTACACATCATAAATTGAGCGCCCAAATAATGCCAGTCCAAGTAGGATGTAGGCAACTTAGCGTCATAAAGACAGCGCCTTGATTTGCTCACGTTACATCCTCAAAAGAGCCAACTGATAATAGAGGGAATGCTTCAAAACAAGGTGAGGGACTTTTAGTCTTTATATTCTTAAAGAAAATTCCTCTCATACGTTGTGATTTTAGTTTATCTGTTCATTCTAACTCTAAAGGTGGGGCAGAGCAACAGTCTATAGGTATAGTTAATAATGCTTGGTAACTAACAATAAAAATGTGTTGTTTTCAGCCTTAAAGGTGCACCATGTAACTTTTCTGGTGGAGTCTATGCTATCTACTTGTCTCCATGGAGATGCCATTGCTTTGCCTGGAAAGCTCCACTCTCGAATGCTCCACAGTTTGGCAATAAACTTATTTTACTTTTATTCAGTCACAGGTGTTTTAATTGCTAAAAATATCTAAAAGCATTCTGACTGTGAGTGGGCTCTCCTCTCCACAAATGTGGCCTGTAACTTGGCCTGGTGGTGTCTCCATTCAGTTAGACAAGTTATAGGCCTTACTGTGCATTACAGACAAAGCAATGACATCTTTTACGCGCACACAGATAAAAATATACATATTTGTTTCAAGTACGGCATGACGTTTTCAGAATTCTCAATATCTTATTACTTTGTCATTATCTTGCCACGACGTTTTTTGGGCTCGCCACTAGAGGCCGCTGCTGCTCGAGCATTTCCCTCAGGTCACATCATGTATTCAACGTTAGAAGGATTACACATGACTCAGCTCTGCAACTTTGTTACAAATGTGGTCGAGTTTCTTTTGAATTTTTCCTTTTTCCAGGCGAGATTTGAGGTCTGCTATTTCCTTCAGTGCCTCAATGGCGTCATGCACGGACCTGAACCCTAAAGAAAAAACATAGTAAGTGTCAAATGTATTCAGTTTAAAGGTGCACTTTGTAACTTTTCTGGTGAGGGGGTCCACTCTATCTTCATGGAGCTGTTGCTTTGCGTAGAATGTTCCACAGTATGGCATTAAACTTATTAATCATGCTCTTTTCAAATACACGGGTTAAAAACATACAATCTACTGTGAGTATAGTTGCCTCTCCACAGATCTGACCAGTTATCGGCATTTTGTCTGATATGTATACGTTTAATTCCATATAGTTCAACATTCAACGCAATAACATCTCCATGGAGACAAGCATTGAGCAGACCCCCCCAGCAAAGTTACATAGTTTACCTTTAATGTATCAGTTATTTTAGTTAGTGCAGTTTGTAATCCTTGCTCGATAAAATGTTATAACTTACCTGATGAAAATACAAAACTAGAAAAAGGACATTAATATTACATGATGATTCATCTTCAGTTTGATTTTGACAGCTGAAGTTAAAGGGTACAGAGACGGGGCATTACATATCTCTGTGCTACAGCGCCTTGAATATTTACGACACATATCAATTATACATGGCATATTCTCCTCCATGTCCTCATTCTGCTCTGAGGTGTAGAGTGAAGGATGGACGGCCCCGCTGAACAGAGCTTTGGCTGTGGGGTGATCTACTGCGCAGTTTAACTCTGCTCTTATTTAGTGAGGCAGCCTTTGGCCCGCTCGTATGAAGAGTGTGAGCGAAAGCCTGGAGATCTACCGCCAGGACTCGGGGGAAATGAGTTTTGAGTTGGCTCTGCTCTGTGACTGTCATAGATGCCCAACACTGAGCCTCCTGCTGTATCATGTGCATTGCCCAGGCTGTGGTAGCTACAGGATAAAACCTCATCTCATACACTTTATATTTTTAACTGTCTGTTTCCTTCAGGGGTTGTCTCTACAAATCAGTTGCCTTCTAGGCCCAAACACAAAGATTGCAGTGTCAGGAAGGTCACTGAGTGTAAAGTATATATTATCCAAACCTTAATATTGAACCGACTTGAAGGTTAATTTGAAAAGGCAGCAAAAGTTTCAGTCCATAAAAATAGGGTTCTTTGCAAAGTGTAACTACGGTAGCTTCTCTCTTATAGGTTTTTAAGGAACCAGGGTTGTGGATGTCTATAAATCACCATTCCATATTTTATTTTTTGTTATACTACAATATTCAGAAGGCATGAGTTCACACAAGAATTGCCAGTACGTATTTATAAAATGACCTTATAAAATGACCTTAAGTATTTATATATGAAGTATTTGAAACCTTTATGTTTTGTGCGCATACATTTTCCCTGACGTAGTGTTTGGGTGGACAGATGCGGCCAGTGTTTGCCCGCCCCTGACAGTGTGCGGCAGACAGACCTTTGTGGTAGTTGTGTTTGAGCAGCTGCACTTCATGATGGAGCATCTTCTGTAGAGCTTCGGCCCCGTTACCGAGTCTGGTCTCCGTGTTTTTGAGCCGCTCGGCCTGACTGCACGCGTCCCGCTCCCGCTGACTTCTCAACTGCTCCAGACCACTTTCAAGGGTCTGCAGTCTGTCGAGCAGTCCACGCTGCGCCTCCAGCTACAAATTCAGCACAGTAACTTTTGAATGTTTGTCAGTACTGAAAAGTGAGTCCAAAGCTTTCGCCACTTTCACTCTGCAAAGGCCACACTAACCAACTTCTCAAGGGATAATCAATATGAAGCCAAATGAATAATTTTTAGGATTATACTGAGTGTCATTCTTTTTATAAACAGATACGTCCTTGTTATTGACAGTAGTGATACTTCAATAGTGCTTATATCTTCCCCTCCTCAAAAAATACCCTTTTCTTGATTGCCCAACAATTTTGAGTCCTGTGATGGAACTTATAAATATGAGTATATAAGCTCTGCATCATATCTTGAAAATAGTTATTACTTCTTAATTCATCAGTTTATATTCGTTAGTGTTAAACTGACAAAAAGTACCATATTTTCCTGTAGTTGTCGCTGGCTTTGGTCAAGTGACTGGACACAGTGTTGAGTCTGTTGTTCTGTCCACTCCTTCAACTCACTGGACTGCTTCACAACTTCTGTAATCTTTTCTGACAGTCTGCAGAGCACAGAGGGGTTTTGGGATAAGGAGAGAGTGAGAGACTCACTTTAGCTGAATGAATGAATGTTTATTTCAGTTACATAAAAAATAAATGTGTACATGATATACATGAACATATCTGTACGTGCCTCAAAACAAAATCTACCGAAAAGGTGTAGGTTGAAGCTACAGCTTATTACGCCTACTTTTTTTACAGCGGCATATCTCCCCACCAAAGCTTTTTAAATGATATTTACAGTTTTACAGAGTATTTTTCAGATACATAACTTAAACTTCATTTTTAGGTTTGTTACATACCATTGTTTTGAACATTTTGTGAAAAATAGAGTTATTCCTCTTACGTTCATCCAGAAATACAGTTCTTTTTCACATTAGTTCTGACCGTTTGTATTTTAAATATATCTTTCCCTCTCAGACCATAGTAACACAATATTTTTGCTGGTACAAGTTGTTTTCTAACTTTATACACAATGCATATACAATGCAATACATAATGCAGACTGACCAGATCAAAGAATTTAAGTGCTTTATATTTAACAGATATTTGTTTTGTTGATTCATTATACGAGGAATGATTGACAAATGGCTAATGCCTAATGGCTTTTTTGTGAAATAAAAATGGGCTTTAGACGTGTAGGTTTGTCCCCAAATTTCTGTGCAATATGCCATATATAGTAATAGAAGAGAACAATATATAATGCAGATTGTTTAAGAAAAAGTGGATTTTATGTAACATAGCAATAGTCCTTGACAGTTTGGACTGTATGTGTTATGTGTTGTTTCCAAGATAATGTGTGACCTATTATTATTATTCCAAGAAATGTTATTTTATTAACTCGACATCTAACATCCATCTTTACCTCAGCAGGATCTTTTATTTGCTGGTTACTGGCAATATATAATAATATAATATATTTGGTTTTAATAATGTTTAAAGGTAATTTGTTTGCATCAAACCATAGTTTAATTTTGTATAGTTCTCTTGTTACATGTGTGAGATTCTGGTGCAGATTTTCTCCGGAACAGTATAAGGTGGTGTTGTCAGTGTACAACACAATTTAACAAATCTGACACTTTACACAGGTACTTTATGTTTAAAATAAAAAGTTTAGGACCCAACAGAGAACCCTGGGGCACCCCACATGTCATTCTACACATTTCTGAATTTTCATTATTAAAGTGTACGTACTGATACCTGTTGTCAACCAAGAATAAGTGGGTCCTCTAAAGCCGTATTTTTCTAATTTATTATTTATTTTTTTTATGACTAATTGTAATTGTAGTCCATGAAAACACCCACTGTGTATTTCTTATCATCTATTGCAGATGCAGTATTGTCCACTAAATGTATTCGAGCCAATTACTGTAGGTGGATCTCCCAGCCCTGAAACCGTACTGTTCCTCATTCAGTATTTTTGTATGAAATAATCCATTCTTTTAACAAAACATTTTTTGTAATATATGTATTATCTTTGAAAACTGAGATAACAATGAAATGGGTCTATAGTTACATAATGAATGACGGTCTCCACTCTTGAAAATTTGAATTATTTTAGCAACTTTCATATTGTTTGGAACTGCACCAGTTTTAAAAGACTGATTAAATACATAAGCAAGTGTTTCAACCATGACATCAAATGTATCTTTAACTAACAACAGGCATCTGTCCAATCTGTCAATGTGTTTTTAAAATCTTTCACAATTTCCAGTATTTCTTTTTTGTTGACATCTGATACAAACATCGAAAACACATTTGTATTGACCAGATTATTAGTTTCCATAGACTTATTTTTTTTGGTCTTTTATGTAATTTCCTAGTTTATTTCCAACATTTGCAAAGTAATAATTATATACATTTGCTATATTTGTGATCACCATCATCTCTTCTAAAATAACTTTAACCATCCCGTTTGTTATTTGTTTTTTTGACTAGTTTGTTTAGCACTTTCCAAGTCCTTTGCATATTTTGTCTTTGTTGTTTTAGTAACTGATAATTTGCCTTCTTACTGTTTCTAATTAAAGTAAGTAGTTTATTTTTGTATTTTTATATTTATCTTCTGCTTTTTTGTCCTACATGCTACAAACTATCTATAATACCTTTGTCTTTTTACATGGATTGTCAATACCTTTGGTTATCCAAGGCTTTTCATGATTCTCCTTCACCATCATTTTATGCAGAGGACAAATGATATTGTCCATCTTAGTGAATTTGTTGAGGAAAGCATCATATGCTACATTGACATCTGCTATAGAGTAAATTTCACTCCAACTTTGATTACAAAGATCCTTCTTGAATACTTTGATGTTTTCAGCATGTTTTTGAAACACTGCAAATACAGGTGATCAAAAATGAGCAAAGCCCCAGCAATTTTTTCCTGTTGGTAAAAATATGATCTAACAAGTGCTGCAGTTTTGGATGTTATTCGGCTTGGCTTATTGACTGGGCATAAACTATTACTATACATTGAATTCTGTGGCAGTTTTCAGTCCTAGAGGGTTTACTAAATCAACATTAAAACCTTCACAAACAATTTTCACTTTATCTGCTACTCACAAGTGTCTACATTTGTAGATAGATTTGTTTAGCTGCTTCACTGCAAGTCACAAAGTGCTCTCTAGATCTAACAGGTCTCAGATGTTCCCAACAAAAAGGACCCACAATCCAACTTTGGATCAAAAATAACCCCAATAGGCTGCACCATGTGTTGCTCTGGTACCAGAGAGAAGTTATTTCAGATGGATTGTGTTATATCTGATGGATTTTTGATGGATTGTAGAGAGTCTCTGAGCAGTGACAGGCAGCTGCAGGCATCTTGGATGTCATCCCATCAGGTGGTGGTGTCAGGTTAGTTACCATGACTTTATTTACAATGCAAAAATAATAGTTTTGCATATTTATGTGTCCAAAAACTCATTTGTTTTATGCTGACAGTACTTTTTAACCTAATAAAATTGAAGTGAAGAGGTGATAAAACACTCTTGCGCTCTCAGCGTTTTCTGTGTAGAGTGACAAACGGACACACACGCCACAGCTCCGTTCACCGCTAGGTTCTGACTAAACTACACACATGTTGACACAACCATTTTGCTCTGGTCTGTGGACATAATAGTGGATATTTGAAGCGTTCATGTTGGCATTTAAATGGTCACAATTATGTTAGTGAAGCAATGTCTTCTGTAAATAATAAAATATCATGGCTAATCTTGTAGTTGAGTAGATCTCTACAAACAGGCTCTGAAATCTATGTGATTCTTGTAGTAGTTTATGTTAATGACCAGTTTACGATGTACGTTCTGAACAGTCTTAATTTAGAAACATAAACTACAGTCACAATACTTTTTTTTTTTACCCTAAATCATTTAGCCCACGCGTATATGTTTCTCTCAATTAGGGATGCACTGATACTGATGCTGGTATCGAATATCGGCACCGATCCAGGAAAATTTGCTGGATCGTAGTGGTTCCATGATGTTGGTTCAGCCGATATCCTGAATGGGTCTTTATTTGGATGTAATGAGACTATTTACTGATGTGGGCCCAGGAGGTCTCATAATGTTTGAACTTTCATTCAGACAAAGCCGTTCTGTAGTTACTTACAGGATAAATACGTTACATAACACAATTTAATCAAATTTGTTAACTGTCTTTTGAGAGGGAAAAAAAAATCTATTTTCAATCCCTGCACCGGTATTGGTGCATCCCTCTCGATCTACTGTATTAAATTCATTTATTAGCAATGTTGGTCTTATAAATACCTGGTGACCTTACTGGTAGTAACATGTATCCTTACTGGTTTTCTACTTTTCCAATTTGGTTTTGCACCTCCGACATGAAGCTCCTTTGGACCTGGTGCACTTCTGCCAAAGAAGCCTCCAGTCGGCCAAGGTCACGCTGCAGCTGGACATAAGCAAGCACACAGCATAAATACTTTGTAATGTAATACTGTAATGCCTTCTCTATGTATGTATCTGTAACATGACCTCTCCCCTTTGCTATTTGTGCTGAGTCTAGCTTATCAGGCTCCAGTGCGACTCCAGAACTAGCTCTGGCCCACTTTCTCTGCATTTTCAATTATCTTTATGGCACATGCTTGACCACTGCTCCAAAGTTAATGTGCTGCCTAGTGATTTACTCCCCACTAAAACTGAGAGTGGAAGTGCCAGCTCAGTCCTGTTAGTGTAGTGACTATTACATTTAGTGAGAGCAACCACACACTGCCCTCGTATACAACCGTTTGTATGTAGTAGGGCTGTCCAAAAAATCGAAACCCAACCTATTGATACTAAAACTAGAGTCGGAACTTTACATATTTGAACAGATACTGAACAGGACAGATTTATACCTTTCCTATATAGTTTAAGAACTATATCTTGAGTTCAATCAGAAATAGAGTGAGACCACATGGGAAAATAAACTTAACTCTTATTATTCTGTGTTTCAAATTTCAGTGTATTACATTGTATTATTTTAATTGTATCACATTGTAATCAAAATCGGATTATAATCTGTAGATGGCAAAGAAGACAGAACTTCAGAATTTGTAGATTATTTTACAATCTGTTCATTACGCTTTTGTTTAATCTTGGGTCTGTGGTATCGTATTGAATTCTAGGCTTTTTTGTTTCAAATTTTAGTTTCAACACTAATATGGAGTATAATGGAAAACAGCGTGTACCCTGCAGACTTCTAGTGCTTTAAATAAATCAAAACCTCACCTTAACATGCACCTCTTTAATCCTGAGCTCCACAGCTGATCGGAGCTGGCTCACCTCCTGCTGCAGACGCATAACCTGCCTCTCGGTGCTCTTCACTTCAGCGCTCAGCTGTGCCAGGCTCGCATCGCACCTGAGGACACCGGGCGCACATGGTATGCCCCCAAAGGTACAATGGAACTAAACAAAGATTTCACTGTTTTGTATTGCTCTTCATATTTTTCTTTACAGCAGGAGACTAGAACTAAAGTCCAAATTTTGTAACTATGATTGAGCTTCTTCTGGTGGTCTTTGAAGGTTTTCTGCATATTTTTTTTGTTAGATACCATTTTATGTTCTTAGGTTCTTGTTGTGGTTTTGCCAACAGCCACGTTCCATACGTCTTGTGATGCAAATGAAAAATATGTATGTGACTTGTGACTAAATAGTAATAATTCTATTTCCTTGGTTTCTGTTGTAAACATACCTGGCTACTCGTCCCCGCAGGTCCCCGATGCCAGCCATGCTCTTGCTGTCGAGCCACTGAACAGCCTGTGTGGTCCCACTCGCAACCCAGTCTCGCTCTGCTATTTGACTCTGCAGGGTCTGCTCAGGTAAAACACAAACATTTACACTTTGGCAACACTTTATTATATCTACAGTAGGGGTGTGCAAAAACATCAAATATCGTATCGTTTCATTTAATGATACAGTATCGATATCGTGGGTTGCTGTACCGATACATTGTCAAGACTATTTTTTTAAATATATTTTATCAAACTATTCTGTCACAGCGCTACAATTGTGTGGCTTGTTTAGAGGAAACTCGTTTATGTAGAACATTTGACATTTGATTCACTGTTTTGATTATTAAAATAGGTGTATTTCATATTAACTTTGGTTTAACAAAGACTTTTAGTATCACAGTTGTGATTTAGTAGATATGTTGTGATCCTTTAGAGCCGTTAAACTGCACATGTCCTGTACATGTAAATGTGGAGCTCATAAAAGCTGTGGATGAGTAACACTGGCCAGTGTAACAGTCTGATGTGTTTTTGTAGTTGGTAAAATGCACAAAACAAAATGCACTTTATGTTTATTCCTCTTCAATAAATGGAAGATAAATGCACCATTAATATTTATTTTTTGTGAAAAATGGGGTTGATCATTAAGTGTCCTGAAAGCCTTTATTTTTCACTGAATTGTATCGAATTGTTTTGAAATATATCGTATCTTACTGTATCGAATCGACAGTGCACTGTATCGAGATACGTATCATATCGTGGCCTATGTATCGAGGTATGTATCGTATCGGCACCTTCTTAATGTTACCCAGCCCTAATCTACAGTCGTCTTTCAGCCTTCTCATCTTCTCAAAGCTTAACTTACGTGTGTCCATTCAGATTCGTAGTAAACAGGACAATAATACTCGGGCCAGTGGGGACATGGCTGTTGTTAATTTAAATGCATAATTTTATGGCTTGAATTATTACTTGCTTACAAGAGGCAGAATTAATGACATTCACATAATTGATCTTAATGGGTGAAATGGCTTGTACTATCGTAGCTGCGCATGTTGATTCACACTTGGTTTTAAACACCGATTAATCCTACAGATTCTGTTCACACAAATACTTGTAGTTTAATATTGAAAAGTATTTCATTTTATTCTAGTATTCATTTTTAATTTAATTTATTCTATTATTTAACCAATGAAGTTGGCAGGGTCAAGGAGTCCATTGCTAATCTGTGAATTTGCAGCCTCATATCAGTGACTGGAGTGGCCATGTGAGTGAATTGTCCAGTGACACAGTATTTAGTTTGATGGGCCCAAACACAAAGACAGTTTACATATGCTGTACCTGTACACTGACACTGAGCTGTTGGACGATGCGTGTGACGGTGAGGATGTGGCTCTGCAGCAGTGTATGGGTCACGGCCTGTGCGTGGGCACTTCCCTCACACTTCTGCAGACCAGAGGACACTTCCTCCTTGATCCTAAACGCCTGCTCCAGCAGCACAGCCAGAGTCCTGTCCTCACCGCTCCCACGACCTGCCAGGACATCCGCCCTCACACAGGGAGAAAGCATAAGCCCATTTTAGTCACTCACAGCACACTGTCTATGTAACAGAGAAAGACAGAATAGGGCGCTGTGCAGCCTTAGGTCATCTCTGAGCCAAATCTCTTATTGGTGTGATGTAACTGTGCCCTCTGATGTGAGGTAAGCCTTCATTTTTATTTTTTATTTGTGTGATTCACCGCATTGTTAGAAAAGGTCACCGGTGTAATTTAATCCATTTGTTCAAGAAACACAAATACAATTGTAGAGTTCACTCCAATCTCTTACCTCTGGCTGGTGTGATGCGAAGGCAACTCAGCTACATTTGACATTCTAGACCAAAGGTGAAAAACATCATTAATAGAGCAACAGAGTAAGAGCTAAAATATTACATTCAATTATTACAACTTTTTTTTTAGATAAAAGATAAAAGTCTATAGTGGATTATTTGGTCTGATGTTATTTGACCCGCCTTACACATGTCAATAGGTTATAGCAACATAAATGTTGATGCATTTTGCAGCAGCAGATTCATTCTGCTGTTGCCAATTGTTGTTGTTGTTGTTGTTATTGTTGTTGTTTTTTACAATAGATATAGTGCATTTACTGTGATATTTTAGTTTACTTTTTAATAATATTAAAGTAAGGTTTGATCTTAACAACAGAATGGTTTTATTTTAAGAGTAAACACATTAACAACATGTGAATTTAAACAAATTTGTAGATTGATTTTCAAATTTGAAATACATTTCAAATAAACAGCATCTTACAGCTAGAAGTGCCTCCTCTTCAAAGCCCATTTCTGTGGGAGCCATTTCAGGCTGATGTTATGGTGCAAACATGACCAACAATTTGATTTCAATCTGACTTTTGCAGTTTATCTCCTGATCTCATCGTCAGACAGTTCGTCATCGCCCACACTTCTGCCTCTACCAGTGGTTTAAGACCACAGAAACATTTTGCAAAGGACAACCAATTAAATCAGGGGATCTGATTTGAAATTAAAAAGAAAGCATAAACAAACAAACATGTAGGACTGGCTGGATTAAAGGTATGTGATCATAGGAGCAGAGTGAGCCCTGTTTTCACTGGAAAGTCAATATAAACAAAGCCTCCTTGAACAGGTTTGACAATGTACCATTCTGTGATCCACCTTTATTCTGGTTTAGTGCCTGCACCAAACTAAAAAAAAAGATATTGGGGTTATGATGGGATATCATTTATAAAATGCCTATAAAAACTAAAAACTGGGCAAGATGGGCAATTTTATGGGCAAAGCCATAAAATTCTGGACATTTTCCCACATGTTGACCCAGGGCCATAGTTTCAACCCCCTGATCTTCAGTGTTGTGTTTAGTATTACTCATAGGTCTGTCATGATAACACATTTTGAAGTACGATATATTACAAACGAAAATATAGACGATAAATGATAATATCTGCAGTATTGTTAATGAACATGAGCTGCAATAAATAAATGAAACACTTAAGAAGTCAGAGAAGTGATTTATTGAACCTTCTACAGCTCAACTACATCTCATCATAGAACAAAAACATAACAAAAAGTTTCCCAATAGTACAAAGAAAAAGTACCTACAATAAATATTGACCCCCAAAAATTATTGTTCCATCTATCATGTATTGAACAATAAGTCGATATAGTAATTATGGTGACAGGCCTAATTACTCAAGGCAAAAGAGCTGAAAGTGAAAATTGTACATTGTAGCTCTTATAACTTAGGTTGAAAGGGTATCACATATAACACATATAATGGAAGTCAATGGGGCATGTTTGGTTGTCAGGGGTAAAAACATAGGCCAAAACTGAAGCACAGAGGTGGGAGGGGTGAGGTGAGATCCAATTAAAATCAACAGCAAAATAACCCCTAAAAATGTACACAAATGGTCCCTAAGGGTGTCGGAGGGAAATACATACAAACAGAACCCCTATTTAAATTGTTCAATTATTTTTCCAATAAACCTATTATCTATCGATTGTACCACAATAACATGACAACAAAACACTTCCCTTAATACCTTTTCACTCAGACTGTGTGTAGTAGATAAAACATAGAGAATAGATATAAAATATAGAGAACAGACATAACCATCTGTATTTTTTTGTATTTATTCCACAATTATTCATTTCTGAATACTCACGGGCTGCTTCTGTGTCTCTCAGTGCTTGTTTGTGTTGCACTTGGTAACACTGCGGACTCCTTGAACGGGTTGGCCTGTCTGTCAGAGTGCATTTGTCACATGTGGTGAAAGCCGCACACTCAGCAAACCATTTGACCTGGCAGTTAGAAGTCCATTTGAAGCTAAATGAAAAAGTTACTAGGTTATTCAGTGAACTATTTAGATGTTGGAGCACAGCTAATAAAATTCATACATTTCAAAACCACAACTTAGTTCACACATAATAGTTTAGTAAAAGGGGGGTCGTGAGTACAGTGTCAGTCTGCCAGTTATGGTTCATTAGAGCTTTAATTTATGAGTATTGAGTGATCTAATTTGCATAGATCCAGAGATACTGCATGCTATTCATTTCCAAACACTTACACTGACCAAGATTAACTCTACTTGCCTTGCTTA
The DNA here is from genome assembly GCA_000787095.1 of Periophthalmodon schlosseri. Classification (NCBI taxonomy): domain Eukaryota; kingdom Metazoa; phylum Chordata; class Actinopteri; order Gobiiformes; family Gobiidae; genus Periophthalmodon; species Periophthalmodon schlosseri. The sequence goes on from KN485855.1 coordinate 138,846, forward strand.
TACATGACACTATTCATCTTAGTTCTAGTAAAATCTAAATTCACTCTTTTCTTACTGATCTTCTTTTATGAAATAAAGCTAACAGTGTAGAAAAAGTTCAAGCTTTTTGTTTTGTATTTGACAAAACAGCAAAAAAATGACTAAGGAGTTATGATCATTGTGCAGGTCTGTCTGAGTTTGACATATAGATTATAAATGTCTGGGCGTTTTTCATTTGGCCACTGCTGGCTCATCGGTTTTCTATATAAACCTATAGGAAATGCCAATAGCAACGCAGTGTTTGGCTCTCTCCCTTTCATCTCCATTAGGACTTTTAGGGCTTCTTGCAGAAGCCAGATTTTTTTACAGGAGATATAGCTCGTATTGTCCATAGAGGCAAAGATGTGTAAAATCAAACTTGTTACAGCATTGCTTTCTTTTCTCATACAACCTATGTGTCTAGTTTGTCCTTTACTCAGGACAGTACTGCTACAAACTAGAGCCATCACACATCACTTTCTCATCATGTGTCAAGGCCATGCCAGAGTGGCTTCGTCCATGTCATTTTAATTAGCACAAGGATTTTTACACAGCCTTATGGATTTGTATTTAATCCAAATATATTGTTGGGAGCGTCATGTTACATACATTTGTTATGGACAGTTAAGGACTGTTCATCCTTGTAAGGCTCAGTTTGAGGCAAGAGGAGGGCTGTAAAAGTTACTGTTTACATCACAGACACAGGGGAACACAGTGAAAGAATACAGTGAGAAAGGTGCCTGCTCCGACTCCAACTCAAAGATTCAAAAATCTTTATATTCACTGTCAGGTTACAGACACATTCATACTTACCAAAACCTTAGCTCTACAATGGATGGGAAGAGCACAGGTTGTGAGTTGACTACAAACCTACATATTAACCACAGGCATTGGGGGATGTGTTATGCAACAGCATTGAGTTTGCAGCCAAGAGACACGGTTGACCAGAGGGAGGCGCGGTGCACTCTCATCCTGCATCTTAAATAGAGCAATTAACAGTTAAGTTTGATACCACTGAGAATAGACCAGTACGACTGAGATCCGCAACGTCCAATCTACGTTTTTTTTTAATGGAGGAAGTCGGCGCTCGGCACCAACGTAGGATAACTTTATTGACCCGTTTTACAATTTGGAATATTGGATGACTTAATTTATAGTGTCGGCTTCAAGGGAGTCGTAAAGGTTGGTTGGAAGATAAACTGCCTTTTCTACCGTGCGTCCCTCAGCCACTCAGCTGATCATCAGAGGAAGGCATCGTCTCACCACACACAGTGGGCTCTCAGGCTGGCTGGTTGCTGTTCGGGCACTATGGAGCAAAAATCACCGAAGGCCGAGCCGGGACAAGAATCTATGTCCTATCAACGGAGGATGTGGAAGAATTTCCAGGAGAAAACCAAGCCATGGCTAAGCCCTAAACTAGGATCCGAAAGACGCGGTGGCGGCGGTGCTGAGGGGAGTAAAAAGGAATCAGGGTTATGGATGTTTAAGCGGAAGAAAAAACAACTGGACCGCGTGTTTTCATCGTCTCAGCCCAATTTATCCCAGTCCTTTGAAGACAAGAAGTCTTTTGGCTTGGAGTCGGGTCCCAGCACGAGCAGCGGAGGACAGTGCCTGCTCGAGCCCCTTGGCGCTGCTTCTGGCGCCACGGGAAGTAAGCCGGAGTTGTCGGCTCACGGAAGTCCTAAACTGCCAGTATCGTTGATTATGCATCAACAAAAGAGCTCATCTCTCGGTTCGGCGTGCTTTGAGAAACTGGTGGTGGAGCCGGTTACTCTAGTGGCAGACGAAGAGCAGATGTGTAAAAACGCAAGTGATTCTGTGAGTAAAAACACGTGCAGTCAGTGAGACACAGTTCAATGATAACAGTTTGTCATTCTGGTAAAGGCCGTCTACTCTAACAATATGGGGTAAATATAAGATCAAAGATGCAAAAAATGTCTATGCTAATTGGGTTGTAGCCGGTGCAGCGCTTGCGTCATGTGACGCGCTCGTCGACCGTGAGTGCGCGGTTCCTTCCCGTTGCCCCGTGGAGTGTGGAACCGTAGCCGTAGCTGTTGAGCAGCACTTTTCCATTGCCAGATGTGTCATAACAAGATATCTAGAGATCACAAGGTGATCATTTGACCACATGCCATCGTCACAGTGCGCGCGTGTTGTGGATGTGTGTCCTATCCTCAGAACAGTCACCCCTCTCTCAGCATGTGTCAGTCCCAGTGTCCTTGAGCACCTTGGCTGCGTCAGACCCACTGTAGGCTCCGTGTGGTCTGGAGCTCCCGGTGTTTATTCGTTTTCATGACAGATAACTACTTTGGAAGCCTTGCAGCTGTAATGCTACAGATTGGCATGGCAGGTACAGTGCAGTGAGCGCACATCACCGCGACGTGCTGAGTCAGAGTGCCTCTTGATGGGAGGACTGTGACAAGCAACTTGCAGCTAAAAGGAATTAGCCCGATTAATGAAAACAGTAGCACTGATAACTCTGTATAATGTGCTTTTTCTCTGTTGTGAAATCTGCCAGTGCGTAATTTTTACCGATCAGTGACAAACTAAATGCACTTGTTTGTTTTGCACACAGTAATCTACGTCTACAGTATTAGATATTACTTAAATGAAAGCTCACTGCTCCAGACTGCAATTTCATAAATGGATTGAGAATTTATAAATCACTATGAGTAAGAAATCACTTTCAGTCAACCCACCGCTTGGGCATAACAGTGTGATTGGCCCCCTGTCCTCTTATTGTCGCCCTGCAGTGAGAAATCTTGGGGTGATTGTGGACTCTATATTCAAACTGGACAGGCACATTAGCTCTGTCAAAGTCCAGCTTCTTTCAGTTGAGGCCCTACCTTCCACAGGCAGATTTTGAAAAACCTTCTTCAGTTGAGGCCCTACCTTCCACAGGCAGATTTTGAAAAGGCAATCCACACATTTAAGATAAGACAAGATAAACTTTATTGTCCCCAAAAGGGAAATTTGTCTTGGGCTCACTGCCTGCATCTTAAAACACAGTTACACTCACACATCACACTACAGACAGACAACAGCCAGAGCTCAAATAGAAGATGACAAATAAGTGCCCATTATTAATGTCCATTGTCCATTTTGTGCACAATCATAATGTGTCCAAGTTATTGCACCAGCCCCATTTCACAAATATAATTAATAACAACTATAAATTCAACACATTCAATTCACAGATACTGAAGCACATTGGAGATTAAAGTGACTCAAGTGCTTCTCTGTTGAGCAGATTTATTCAAGAGGGCAACAGAAGTTGGCTCAGATGGGAGTTTATATCTGCTACTCTTAACGTTATCTGTTACTTTATGTTGTAACCTCGCTTCTTGATTATCACAATTCTTTGTATATGGGGCTGGACCAGGGCTCCCTGCAGCACTCACAATGTCCAGAAAGCTGCAGCTCGTCTGCCGACAAAAACTAAGAGACGAGAGCACATCAGGCCTGTGCTGTGCAATCTGCACTAGCTCCTGTTTCATATCAGGTGCCATTCAAAATGTTATTGATTGTGTTTAAATGTCTGCACTTTACGGGTCCTCTTTATTTGAGTTACTGCAGCCCTAAACTCCACCCAGAGCCCTGAGGTCAGCTGACCTGCTCCTGCTGCTGTGCCCAAAGCCAGGCTCAAGACCAGAGGTGACAGAGCCTTTTCTGTGGCAGCGCCCAGACTATGGAACAGCCTCCCTCTGCCTGTCAGATCCTCTTAGCCTTTAACGCAGTTTAAGACCAGACTGAAAACCCACCTTTTCTCCCTGGCATTAGACAGGATATCTTGGTGTTTTATCATTCTTTTGTTGTTGACTTTTATGTGACGCACTTTAGTCAGCTGAAGTTCTTTAAATGTGCTATATAAATAAAATTGAATTGAATTGAATCACTGTTGATAGAGTATTGGAATACTTTAAAGGCACAGTTTAACTAAGGCATAGAAAATGATCATTAACAATAAAAATAGTATTTATAAATATAAAGAGTATTTTGAACAATCCTCGGTGCATCTGCACTCACCACTGTGTTCTTTTCTTTTTTATTTTGCTCTAATTTTAGCATAGAATCTGTCACAGTTGTTTATTCCCTTTTCCAGGTTTGAATATTGTTACTGTACTGGCCTAAAAAGTGTTTGTTTTGACTACAGTAAAAAACAAATCTTGCATTTTGAGTTAGAAAACTCTCTTTCCATTGCCTGCAGTGTTACTTATGCTTTCCATTGAACTCCACTAATATGTACATTTTCACAGTGTTTATGAGCTTTTGTTTCATGGTTACTAATACATACACTGATGACATTTAGTTATTTTTTTCCTATTCAGCAAATATACTGTCCAATACATTTTAAAATAAGAGAATGGCCATCAAATGAACTTGACATGACGTTGACGTATGTTTTGGGCATGTTGTGATACTGGGGTCATTACATGTAAAACAGCTGCGTACAAGATATTATGAAACACAGAGCTGGCAGAACTATGGGCTATGGGAGAAAGAAACTGACAAGCATTTGAATGATGCTCAACTTGCAGCTCTCAGGACCTGTGCCAGGAAAAATAAAACACTCTCACGATGCTAACAGCACTTTGATTGACAGTAGATAAAGTTGCTGATGATGGGCTGAGCTGTCAGTTTGTAGCCAAATGTATGGTGATATACACTGCCTGATATGTCTGTTGCCTGTTGATCCTGGCAATGAAGATAATGAAGATGAGTGTACGTGGATGAGTTTGTGCTATGATTATTGCCAATTTGAAATCATATTGGATTTGTTTGTTGTCTAAATTATTACTAGAGTTGTTTCCTTTTTTCAAGTTTCATATTAGAAATCTGCTGCAGCATTTGTTAGTTCTGTTTAGTTCAATTTGTTTATTTCAGCAACATACATGTTTCTACATTATGATGCAATAGTGCAAGTCAGAGCCAAATTGTATAGCGTCTGGTTGACCTGTAGGTGGCGCCCTTGAATCATCCCCGTTGGGGTTAAGGCCAGGTATAAAGGTGTGTCGTCTGATGATGTAATTAGGCGTGTGACCTGGTAGGGGCGAATGGGTTTTGACCACTCATTTTAAATGAGTTTTGTTTGTTTAATTTACCTTTGCCTTTCGACTCATGGACCTGTGGACTTATGTGAGGAATGGTGATTAGACACAATAGTCATTCAAGTGCACCGTCAGCCATAGCGACCGGTGTTTGTGTGCGTCTCAGTGGCAGAGGTTCAGTTTAGCCACAATGCGCTTGTGCTCAAAAAAGGGGTAAGTGTAAACTTGTATACTCCTATCCTTCAGTGTTAAATAATCATTTAACATACGACTGCTAACTTCACAAGTTCACACATTTCTTGTCACACAAATGACACTGGTTTCCATCCGACATCTCCAGAGCTGCTGTTGCTCGTCACTACATCGAATGCTGATCTTGTCATACACAGCAAATCATCTGCTTTGCATCATGCACTTATTTGCATTAGGGCTGTAGTCTTTTTTTGTTTAGTTAATTATTAATCAATTGATATTCCAACAAAATTTGTATTTGTCGGTTAATTTTATGTATGTATAACATCATAGAGAAGAAAGTATGGGGTGAGTAAACTGGAGTTTTGGGAGTTTAAACTGCCTGTTCACTCATATATGTGCTATGTACTTAATGATCTGTATACAGAGAATTACAAGTAAGTGATTCTAGATCCTAAAGAAATCTGAGAACTTCAGAGCCTTTAATCGACAAAGAATTTCTTTAGCACCTATGTCCCACTCAACATTTGTAAATACCTCTTCACTGTGTTAATTGGCAAGTGTATCTGGTCTTTGAATATCCACTTTCATTGCAACAACATGGCCTTGGTATTTTTCACCTGTTAAGATTCTGTTAGATTCTCAAGTTATTTACAGACATCCTTTCATATTTGCATGAATAATGTGGATGTTCTGATTGATCAAATTCTCACTAAGAACCAAACAAAAAACAAAAATCATCTAGCCATTCACCAATAAATATTTATTAGACTCATTTAGCTCTGCATTTGTCATCAATTTATGACTCTATTAAAACTACAAATAATACGCTGCATAACCTGTATGTGGGTGTAACAAAGTAGCCAGTAGAAATGTCAGCTTTTGGGGATCTATAAAGAACACAAAGACAATTGACTTTCCAGGTTTAAAGGTTTCCTAACCCCAGCCACAGAGAGTTATTGTGTTTTTGTAACCAAAACCCAATACTGTTAAAGTAGGAATCACAGAGGTTTATGTTCACCAAGAGATAAAATGGAGTGGTATTTTGCTTTCTTGATTTTGACCTTTAATGAACAGTTCTCCTCTGAACACACTCGCTGCCTTAGGTGTAACATTTGCATTTATTTATTTGGAAGTTGTTTTAGTTTCTCTGCACAGATGAAAGGCCAGGACACACTGGACCTAAGAGATCATCGCTCACAGGTGGGTTGTGGTTTATTCTCACACAACAAATAGTGACCAAAGGCTTTCGGATGCTTTCCATATTCCCCATGCTAATGACTCATACATCATTTGCAACTCAATGTGGACCCCACATCCTCAGTGGTGAGTGGATATTGAATATTTGCAAATGAGGTTTTCCGGCAACAAAGATGAAGAGTCCCTGCAAATCTGTTCTGTGGAATCAATGCAAAATAGTGATTGTGCATGTGTCTGAAAGATGATCTTGTTTTCAGAATGACAATAATCTGTTATTGTGGATTTTATGAGTCACACTATAAATGACTACAAATAATGACCTAGTTGAAGTCTTTGGTGCTGTTATGACGACACTTTTGTCATATTTATAGTATAACGAGACAAAGGTCCAAACTGTTTGCTTTTATGTGTTAAAGTCAAAGTTACAGTTAGAAACTAAACCAGCAACCAAAAAGTACAGTATTTATAAGTGCACTGTAGTTATACTGCTGTGTTATTCCTTGTATGCTTTAGAACAGTCCATGGTTGTGTGGATATTATGGCCTGCTTTTCCCCGCCTTATTAAATCCCTAACTATTCATCAGTACAGACAGTCAGCACATAATTCTGCGCCTCACTGGTCTGGAAGTATGGGTATCATCAACACTATGAATACATTTTTTTACATGATTTAATCTATAGAAGGATTTTGTTAGAAATGGGCAAGTGGATACAATTACTGTAGAAATTAGTGTTATTTTTGTTAATTTAATAAGCTGGATTTTTGTTTGCAGAAGTCACACCTCTATCGCTGTTGTAGGTTTGAAAAAGATATCAGTTTATGACTCTCTCAGGCTGTTGATGGAGCTATAGGCTGTGTCTGTGTGTGTCAGTGCTTATAGTGTGGCTGAGTGGGTCTAGTTGGAACATTAGGGACTTAGCGCCCTCTATTGGTGACAGCTGATGATGTGAAGCGTTGGGACAAGTGACACACTGGCAGGATGTCACTTTAGAGGCTGATCTTTCCTTTCCTACTGATTTAGATTTCAGCAGTTTGCCTTTAGATGACATTGTAAAATAAAAGAGATTTTCAATTACCGGCAAATGCATCTATTTATAAGCTTTTACCCATAACCATTATCTTGCAAAACAAATTTTATGTAAAGCATTTTCAATGACTTCTGCAAAACCATTGATGTGGATAGCAAGGTCCTATTTTCTGATCTGTTATAATGTTGTTTCCTCTTCACAAACATATCTTGAGTTGTGTACATTATGACCATTTTATTTTAGATTTAAACCCAAATTAGTGGAACATGACGATTATGATATTATAGGGGTGGTTGATCTGTGGTTGGATCTGTGCTAATATTGGTTCTGGAGGGGCTTTTATATCGGTATTGGTCTGATATTGAAAGTTTAACCTATAATGAGCACCAATATATTTTTCTAGTTACCTCTGTGCTGATGTGTCATTCCCAGTGCATCAGATGTGTCTTTGCAAAGCGTCTATTCAGCAAGTTCAAATGGAAATAGACCAAAATGTTGTATTTACGCAAACATGCAACAAATGATTTTATATCCGAGCTAAATCAGTTTTGTTATAATTAGTTAAAGGTCCTATATTACGCAAAAGTGACTCTTGTGAGCTTTAAGCCATGTTATAATGTCGTTACCTCCTCAAAAACAGACCTGGAGTTGTGTTTTGCTTCATTCACACATGTCTGAGTGACCCTTTATTATTAGTCTGTCTACATCTCCAAAGCTCAAAATGCTCTGTTCCACCTTGTGATGTCATGAAGTGATAGTTTTCAAGTTAACAGCCACCTTTTACCTTTTGTTCAGTAGAGACTGGAAATTCCAGGGCTGAAATTATCCAACTGATTTTAATGAAGGTGTATGGAGTTTAAAAACACAGCGGAGCACTTCCTGTACTACCACATGACATCACAAGGTGGAACAGAGTGTTTTCTGTTTGAGAGAAGAACTCAGGGTTTGTGTGTTAAACCTGTGTGAACGAAACAAAACACAACTCCAGGTATGTTTGTGATGAGGAAACAACATTATAACAGGATCAGAAAACAGTGTAATATGGGCCCTTTAATTTTTAAACTTTACTACAACCTGACATCAGTTTGTGGGCTTTGTTTTTAAAGGCTTGACATCTGTATACTCAAATATTGGTTATCGGCCACAGCAGCAAGGCAATTATCGTATATAGCCTTGAAAAATCCATATGAGACCATCCCTAATGATCGTTCCGGGTTTCTTTCTGTTACCAGGACACATTTTCATCAACAGTTAAATTAGCGTCAATCGTGCCTCTCTCCTCCTCTAACAGGTGGCCGCTATGATTATAACTGTAGGCCCTGCTTTGTATGAAAAGAAACGTGCCTTCACACTTCACGGCATTTCTCATCATTTTAGTTTGATTCATTTTGGAGCTTCTGGGTGTTTCATTCTTTAGTGTATTAATATTGTCCCGTTGTTTGTCCAATGCGCTATATTTGACCTCACCTGTGTCCCAGACGGCAGACTTGTAAAATCTATACTAAGACTTGCGAGCGTGTTGGAATCCCTATGGCCTGGTCGGATTTCAGTGACGGGCACGTTCTCTTCTAATGTGCTCATTTATTGTGGTGACATTGCTACGCAGCCCCCGTCTTCTTTGACCTCCGGACTTAGAAGGGGATTGGATTTATTAGCCAGGGGATACATCTGTTGTAACACACCAGCTGAGTGACAAACGCAGTGATGTGCTGTACCTAAATCAGTCTAACCGTCTAAAAGACAGACTACGGTGACGCGCTGCCAGGGGTTTTTGTGTTGCTGTTTATTTATGAATTCCACTCAGGTAAACCCCATCTATTTTCCGTTCCTTTTATTAAGTTTTTAGCAAATACTATTGAATTGGCAAAGATTTTATCCTTCATTTCAGAGTCTTAGAAAATTAGGTTCAACACCAATCTTGTTTTATTGCACGTCTTAGTATCTGTGAATGAATCAAATATCAGTGGTGATATGACTTGATTTTTGTGTTAAAGGGCTGATTCTAGGCAATCTGTATCATTCAAACTAATACTGAAAGATCATTATTCATGTTTAACACAAAAATAAATAAATTTTAAAATAATATTCTTTTGTTATATTGCCTAGCTCGATGCTAATTTGGGATGGCTGTACATATGAACTAGAACAAGCAAAGCAAGCATACTGTAGTCCAGGTTAGACATTTTACAATTACCAGAGAAGCCGCTGGGGGGGATGTGAGGAGAACGATAGCGCTTTTATTGTGTAATGAAATCTTGTAATTCGAGGAGTGTTCCAGTGGGCCCGCTAATAATGCAACACAAGGACTCACATGGGTAAAACTTGTTAAAATTTGCTACTACAGTGTGACAGTGCGGGCTTTATTCCAGGTCTGGAGCGATGGCAAAGAAATATAATGGAAAATCTTAAAGACCTTTTTATGCTAATAGTGCCAGTGTGTAGTAGATATTTTGTGAATAAGCTAACAAATGATAGCAAATGATATAATTCAGTGTCCCGCTCAGTAGTTTCAATTCGAAGTAGCAAATAACAAATGTTGAACGAGCATAAATTTTCTGCTTCGTGTTACACTTTGATTATAAACGTCAACGTCATGGTTAATAATATATTGTTTCTGCCTCTAACAATGCGCCTCTAACCATATGACCATGAACATAATTGGAAAAAGGCTGTTATGCTGGAGATTACATTCTAAGAGGGAAAATCTCATCTCAGCAAGAGGAAGTAGATTGTCTTGGTTTCACGTTATTAAACAGTGAACTACCCAGAAATGATATATTTGGTATCTTGATTTATAACTTTATACCACTACAGGTGTTATGAGCTGCAAGTAACTGTGCTCCCTTGATGCTCATTAAAACTTTTATCTTTTTATTTCTTTTGTGAACTCGCTTAGATGTTAATCACAGCATTTTGTGATTTAGCAGCAGTCACAGTGTCCCAACACTCAGCAGCATAGTGTTAAACGTACTGCCGTTAGAATCAGTTATTATTTTTGAAGCTAAGCTGTAAGAAGAAAGGTAACTTGATGTGCATGAGTAACTTAAAGATTACTTGAGTGCGTATGACTCAAAAGTTGCAGTGTAATTCCCCTTTTAAGTATCAGTATATAATATATACATTTTCGTTGCTGTCAGTGAAGTCTTCTGTTTTCTGACGCATATTTTATTGTGTAGCATACAAACAACAATAATCACTTTTGTATTATCTTCAAGGATAAGAACGAAAGGATGCTTTAGTTTCTTGCTAAAGTTCATTTTCTGTGGAATTAGAATTATAATTACAGTTTACAAAGTTTCCCTCTAGAGAACATTTTAGATGCAAATGTATTCTGAAGTTATGGAGCGAAGCACAGTTCTGCTTGGACACAGGGAAATGTCCACAGTTTGTGCCGAGTCAAGGGTACACAGTCGCCCAGAGGACATGAATCCCATTATCTGTTTCCAAGGCAAGGCGAGTCAAGTTTGTTACCGAGTCACGACCTTCATTGTCTGGTGATTGGTAGCACTGCTGTAACTGAGGGGAAGGAAAGTAATAAAAGAAAGTTGGATAGAAAAAAATTTACTTTTTAAAATTTTTATTTAATGCAACACAGACATAGTGACCAGTCATATACAGCGGTGACAAGTGGTTATAAGACATACCAAGACATACCATGGTTTGTAGACATAACAGCTATTTACAAATGTATGTGACAAGCATACCATGGTTGTAGACATAACAGCTATTTACAAATGTATGTGACAAGTTTATGTTGTGTGTGTGACGTGTGTGTGTGTGTGTGTGTGTTTGTGTGTGATTTCTGTCATTTTGGAGGGGGTAAGGTGGGGACAGCAGAGGAGAATGCTAGTACTAGTAATTCGTAAGTGGGAAAAGAAGAGAATGTAAATGAGGAAAGAAAAAAAAATGAAGAAGGAGAGAAGAAAAACAATAAATAATGCCAGTAAATTAA
>KN485857.1:2546-14094 GCA_000787095.1 Periophthalmodon schlosseri
CACTCTTTCTTTAGACAACAGAATGTCATTTTCAATATGAAATCGTAGCACTTTCTTTTCTATTCCCATGTGGCCTTATATCTGTGTAATCCCTCAGTGGTCCCAGTAGGTTCCATAGTGGTTCATGGGCGTATACTATGTGTCTTATACTTGTTCTGATACAGCTCAAGATCATTCTAAATACTTCTTTTAAATACTTTTGACAACCCTATCTAGTATTGCTCCTTGTGTCCATGTGTGGTACTGCGCTCTGACCTGCTGTGGAGAACAGAGGTGTTGCTATGGTGACTGTGGACACTGCAGATCATGACTGTCCCGTCCTGCATCCCCACAGCCAGCTGACACGGGCTATTCACTGACAAGTCCAGAGCAGTCACTGGACTGTCGCAGGGGACCACTCTCTCCGGCCACTTCACCAAATAAACATAAAAATTCAAACAAACATTCAAACAAACATCCAAACAAACATCCAAACACTAAATCACTAAACATAGTTAAGATTATTATATTTAAGATTTCATTAAAAGTCTTTTCTAGTTTTTAAATTTTGGTCAAGTTTATAATTTTACTTCCTGGTTGGTTATAGACAGCAGATATGGCATACACTACCAGTCAAAAGTCTGGACACATGCACTCATTCAATGTTTGCATTCAATGAAGCAAGATATATGGAATTATGTAGTAAAGAAAAAAGTTAAGTTACTACACAATTCCATACATCTTGCTTCATATATTTGATGTCTTCTGTATGTATATAAAATGTAGGAGGTAGTAAAAATAAAGAAAAATAAAAACATTGAATGAGATTGTGTGTCCAGACTTTTGACTGGTTAACATCATTATATTATCTAGTTTTAAAATTTTGGTAAAGTTTATAATTTTACTTCCAGGTCGAATACAGCAGATTTGACATACATAGAGGTGCTTCCAGCTCTATTACCATAACCTTAATGTAAACAAGGGCCAAAATGAATGACAACATCTTTATATTGCAAAATGAAGGTTTAGAGTATGAGAAAAATGTTTTCCTTGTGTGTAAACAGTTTTCTGTGTTGAGGGATTCTGTTTTACAACTCTCCACTATTTCCAGTAATTTTGTACTCCACAGACTACCGTTAAACTGATGTAAAACTATGATGAATATTTACTACAGTTAGTATCCCACCAAACCAAGTCATACGCACTTTAAACAATAGACAAAAATAAGGGTAGAGATAAGGCCAAGTGTGATAGATAATTAGTAAAGACTGAAAAATAAAGAAGACATAGAGCCAAGTGTGATAGATACTACATAAAGAGTAGACTGAAAAATGGGGTCACACTGTTTCTGCTGTTAATAACAAACTGTAGAATCTCTCTTCTCTCTTGGTTTCACATTTGGGCTAAAATGACTTTATTTATAAATGAAGGAGCTTGACATGCACTGTGTATATTTAAATAATTATTAATGCTGGTATATGCTTATGCTTGGCTCTTAGTGAAGTGGATGTCTTACAGTGGAGTTCTTGAGGGACCAGCAGCAGACCAGACCAGGAGAGGAGTTGCACTCAGATGCTCCATAGCCCACAGCCAACAGATCCTACACGTCACATACAAAATATTATTATTCACACAGACTGAGGCCTGAGACTATCACATCACACATACAAAAGAGTCAGTTATTATTCATACAGACTGAGGTCTGAATGAGACTATCATACATCAGCAGCTGGTGTAAAGCCCCTTCCACATGGGGCACCAATGAGCCACCACTAATAAAAAGGATATAAAGGCACTTATAGTTTATAGTCTGGTTTTCTGTCAGTTAGTCTTGCTTATACATGGCCAGTATAACCCCTCATTATGCCATGGTATTAAGGACAATGCCCAGGAGGCCAGCTCCAGATCTGGGTTTGGTCAGGACTTAGCTGAAAGATTTAACCTATGGTGCATGTTTAGGGTTGATGGGGCAACCCATGTCAGGACACGGTGACAAATATCACATGGGAAATGTTTGGTCTTGCATCTTGGTATCAGTTTAAGATAGAACAATGCAGATTTTTAAATAACTTATAAGGAGACTGACTATTCTCAATATTAGACACATGCTACATTTGTAGTGAAGTAAAGGTATGCACTACCATGTATGAAAAGAACAAACAAGTACATACTGTTGTTGTATCCTTGGGCATGAATGTGTTGTGTTAGTGAATAGTTCTTTGTAGTGGTTGCCGAGGTTGTTTGATAGACTAGCTTCTACCCCAAGGCAGCTGTGGCTACAGAAGTGGTATACCACCACTCAGTGTAGAGAGAATGTACGATGACTACAGTGCAGTGCTTTAAGAGGCTTGTGAAATGTAAAGCACAGGAAGTTTTATCGGTGTGAAAACTGATAATGTCAAATTTGTTTTAAAGATTCTATATTATGCAATACTGACTCTTGTGAGCCATTTTATAATTATATAACATTTTAAGCAATGTTATAATGGTGTTCCCACCTCAAAACATACCTAGAGTTGTGTTTTGTTTCATTCACACGTTTGAGTAATACTTTATCATTAGTCTATCTACATCTCCAAAGCTTGTGATGTCACGAAGCGGTAGATTTCATGTTAACAGTTTTTAGTCAGTAGTGACTGGAAATTCCAGGGATGCAATTATCCAAACGATTCTAGTGAAGGTGTATGGAGTTTAAAAACACAGCGGAGCACTTCCTGTGTTACCACATGACAGTGTTTTCTGCATACCTAGAGTTGTGTTTTGTTTCATTCACACGTTTGAGTAATACTTTATCATTAGTCTATCTACATCTCCAAAGCTTGTGATGTCACGAAGCGGTAGATTTCATGTTAACAGTTTTTAGTCAGTAGTGACTGGAAATTCCAGGGATGCAATTATCCAAACGATTCTAGTGAAGGTGTATGGAGTTTAAAAACACAGCGGAGCACTTCCTGTGTTACCACATGACAGTGTTTTCTGTTTGAGACAAGAACACAGCCTAAATATGCAAAGTTTGTGTTAAAAATGTGTGAATGAAACAAAATACAACTCCAGGTATATTTTTGATGAGGAAACAACATTATAACATAGATCAGAAAAATAGAGTTAAATATGGCCTTTAATAATAAAGTTCAGTGTTGCCTCCTTCTTTGTGCACATACCGGGTTGTTCTTGTTCCAGACCATGCTGTTGACCCTGCGGCCCAGGATTAGGTCACATGAGAAGGACCAGAGATGGACCAGAGCTGGGCCAGAGACCACAGGCTCTGGAGACGTCTGAGGGGCTGCACATGGAGAAGGTGCATCTGGGTCTACAGCAGAATGTAATGTTCAGAGCTCTAAAGGAAACATATTATGCTTATTGATACTTAGCAGATAATGTCATCAACATTCCCTGGGGGTGTGAAGCTAACTGATAGCACTGCTCTGTCTGAAGCTCTGTTACTTGAATTAGACTTTAATCTGAGCTTTATTTTAACACAATCTGACCAGAAAGACCTGACTTAACTGAACTACAACACGTGAGATGATTTGTGCTGTTAATCAAGTCTCTCACACATAAAATTAGTCACAAGCTAGCTACCATTAGTGAACAGTTTTTCAGTTAGTCACGCTCACCTTTTTGTAGAAAATCAAACTCCTAAACAGGACCATGAACGCACGGATTGATCCTGAAAATGTGCTGTTTTAATACTTTTTGGGGTTTTTTTGGACTTTTCAAGCTAGCTTCAAGCTTTTTTAAAATGTCAAAACAAAATGCAAAAAGGTGACCCTGTCGGTAGCTGGTGTGTTACAAAATGAATAGAATAGATTTTTTTTCTTATTTAGCAGCTTTTACCACACAATGCATGATGTAAAGAGCATTTATCTCACCAAGAATACATTCAAATCAGGAACAGGCTCTTACAAAAATACAAAGCTACTAATAATATTACTTTACAGCTACACTGCTCTGATTCATATACCTGTGAGTGCTGTCCCAATACTAAAATTTCTAACTCGATTTCAATACTAAGGAATAGACTCAATACTCAATACCGATTCTGATACCACAATAATAATAAAAACAGTCTTTATTTCGACAATATACTGTGATTTTTAACATTAAATGGCAGTACTTTCTTTTCTATTCCCATGTGGCCTTATATCTGTGTAATCCCTCAATGGTCCACGTAGGTTCCATAGTGGTCCATGGGCCTATACTAGTCTATGAGTCTTATACTTGTTCTGATACAGCTCAAGATCATTCTAAAGATATTCAGGAAAGGTTCACTGGACGTTTTTAGTATCAATATCTGCAAACAATGTAGTTTCAATACTAGTTTTAATGTCCATTAGTATCAGATTTTCTTGAGAGCCCTAATACCTGGTAGGACGGGTAGCAGTCTGTAGGTAGCCAGCTTGTCCTGCAGAGTGTTGGCCACAAGGCTCCTCTCCATCACCATCAGACTGTGGTGCAGCGTGTCCCCGCTCAGGAGAAACTGCAGCTCGGCCTCACTCACACACACATCCAGATCCCTCATGGAGCTCGTCGCACTATCTGAACAGAGGTTGGTAATAATAATAATAAAAATAATAATACATCAGACCTATATAGTGCTGTTCTGGACATTCAAAGACGCTTTACAAACAATGCCAGATTGAACAGGTGAGGGTAGAGTAGCCAAAAACTCAAGTAAGAGTTAACTTCAAATGTTACTTCAACATAATATTACTCAAGTAGAAGTACAAAGTGGTGGTCCAAGAAATTACTCAAGTAAGAGTAAAAAAGTATTTGGGAAAAGTACTACTCAAGTAATAGTAACTTACAGAGTAACTGTTGGGACGTAACATCTGATTTATAATTTGAAGTGAATGTGAAGGACAAAACATGAAATAATGGACAAAAATGAGCCAAACTAAATCATATCTAAAGGAGCTACAAGAAACACAAATGGTCAAATCATTTCATATTGTTACATAAAGCTCAAGTCACTTTAGACTGACTCACAGTGGGAAGAGGAACCCCAACTTTTACTCAAGTAACAGTGCTGTTACTTCAATAAAAATATTACTCAAGTAGGAGTAAAAGTATACTGCTAGAAAAGTACTTTAGTAATATTATTTTGAAGTAATGTTGCTCTTACTTGAGTACAACTTTTGTCTACTTTACCACCTGTTCAGACGGTGTAGAGTGCATGGAGGAGTGAGTTACCTGTCCCACTGGAGCTACCCAGAGAGGTGCTGTGCTCAGCCCGACTGGAGGTCAGGAGCCCTTCTGTCCCCTGGTGGTCGAGCTCTGTCTCTGCTCCCACTGCCCCCTCCTGCTCCAGACTGGATAGTGAGTCAAACATCTCCCAAGTGGACACAAACGTACCTGTGGATCAGAGAAGATGTAAGCACGCATGGAAAGTACATGCCACTACACAGGCACTCTTCATTCTGTCTCAGTCGATTCAAACAAGGAAGATTAAAGGATTTAGAAACATTATCCAGTGATGGAAGGAATACTTTGAAGATGTATTTAGTTACAGAACACTGAATACCTGCATCGAAAATCTAATCTTCACACTAGTACCGAAACTAGATACTCATTTGAACAAGTATCAATACATAAAAATTTAACAGTGCAAACAGTCAAGTATAAATCAGTATCAAGTATCAAGTCTATTCCATAGTATTGAAATCGGGTTTGAATTTTTAGTATCATGACAACTCTACTCTCCTCCATCCTCTCGGCCTCACCTGTCTCTGCCGTGGTGACACTGTCACTCTGGATCAGTTTGTATTTAGAAAGAGGATCCAGAGTCTGCGCCGATCGCTCGATGTACTTCTCGTTGCCAGACCTGTTCTTACAGATCTCAGCATACTTCTTATTCCTCTCCCTGGATCACACACACACATCACATGTATGACTACATCCCTTTTTTGCTACTAAATTTTGTATATTGTGGTAACTTCTTATTTTAATTTGTCTTGCAGTGTAATGGAGGTTTATATGGTCAATTCTGACAACATTTTAATGTTGAATGTGCAAATGTGGAGTGTGATATTTTTAAATGAAAGAATGGAAGAATGCATGGTTTGAATGTAAATGCAAAGATATTTGGATGTATTTTAATGAACCTGCCCGGGGACAGCAGATGGAAACGAGCTTTAGCTGAATCTAGTGAAAAGCATTTCTTTTTTTTAGTTAAATTTTATTTTTGTAATTAAACTAAAACTAAAACTAAAACTAAACTGAAAATAAGAAGACAAGATGAACATTACTGTAGTCTGTATATAGTGTTTTAACACTTGTCTTGTTTACTTTAGTGCACCTAGGTAAATCTGCAGCTTTCTGGTCAAAAACGCCTAAATCTAAGTGTGTGCTGCCTTCAGTGGCCTCTGCAATTTTAAGTAAAATGTGATGTCACGAAAGACTGCCCTGATTACAGCCAGGTGTTTCTGAATACAAACACCTGGCTGCAGGGGCGGAGTTTGAACTGTGGATACCTGTTCAAACTGTTCAAACTCCACCTCAAACTGTGGTACGTGTAGTACAGGTGGAACATGAGCTCCTTCAGTTGGGGGGTTTGCTTCATTTTCTGTCCTTCTTTGGATAATTTCTTGTTTAGAACTACAGTGTATGATGTAGTCCACATTTAGACAGGGTTTAGCCCTAGATTATACCTGGTATAGTCCTATTATAGACCCGGTTTAGACCTGGTTTAGCCCTAGATTAGACCTGGAATAGTCCTGTTATAGATTTGGTTTAGATCTGGTGGTACCCAGAAAGTCGATTCTTTTCTTTGGTGGTACTTGGTGTAAATAGTTTGAGAGCCACTGTGTTAGACCATTCACACTGTCCAGACCCTCCTCCCCCTCACTCTCCTTTTTAGTCCTCCAGACCCCGCCCCTTCTCCCCTCTTACTCTCCCCTTTAGTCGCCCAGACCCCGCCCCTCCTACCTCCTACGCTGTCAATCATGCCTGTTGCTAAGGCTAGCGGTAGCGACCTTGGGGACCTTGTCTCTTATTAATGTTCATATCTTGATTTACGAACACGATAGCAAAATAAAAATACCAGGATCATGTAGAGCGGGTCAATACAAACATTTTAAGACCAAAACGACGAGCCTAACAGCAGTATTTATGGAGAGAAGGACGACAGTTTTCTAATGTAAAGTGAATTGGAGCCAAATGGAGCTAGAAGCGCAATCCATGATCACTTCCTATTTGCAACACGCCAGCTAGCAGGTTAACTATGTCTATTTATATGTACAGTTTATGGTTTAGCCCTACTTTAAAGCCTCTCAGAGTGAGAACAGGTGAAGACAGGTGAGGACAGGTGAGGACAGGTGAGCTCACGTGATGCTCTGAGCAGCTTCTGCCTCAGATGACACATATCTGGAGGGGAGGTCGAGCAGTGACACTGTGTCTGTCTCTGTGAGGTACACGTTCAGTAGATCATCCAGGCTCTGTCCTGTCACCTCCTCCTTCACTGGGGTCTTCTTAGTCTGAAAGTCTGAAATACTTAAGAATTACACAATTAAGAATAAAGATAAGCTAAACCTTTGTTTGTCCCACAATGGGGAAATTACTGTGTTGCAACGTAAAGTTCAAGAACATGCATTCAAAATCAAGATCAAGGTAAATTATGCTATAAAGATTTACAATACTAAAACCTAACTCAATACTGTCAGCAGAGTAAAGCTATAAGCATAAAGATTCACATTATGTTTCAGTATTGTACACGATTACTAAAGGTGAATGACACATGTACAGGGCTAGCATTGTTCATTGTACAGTCTGACAGCAGCAGAAGGAAAGACCTGTGGAATATGCTCAAACCTGGTATTTGGATGTGCAGGTCTCGTTTGGAGAGGCCCTCCTCTGTTTCCAGATTCACAGAATCTATGGACGACTGACTGGAGAATTTACTGCTGCTTAAAATGGACCTGGACAAGAAAACACAAAAACAAAAAACTTAAGTCAGGCCTATTCTGCAAAATCAACTTTTCAGAACTTTTAACTATGTTATAGCTGTTTCCTTCTCATTGAGCCTCTGAAGTTGTATTTGGAGTGATTCATGTTTGAGTAATCTTTAATCGCTTATTTTTGTACCTCTACTGGTACACGCCCATTGTGACATACTTACGACTCTTGTTGTGATGACGTTTTTGGCGACGTCAGCTCTCATTGGGCACCGCAGTTTTCTAACATGTAAGTCAGCGTTTCTTTTATTAAGTCGTTTTTGATGAATATTGTGATTTAAAATATCTAAATTATAACATAATGATCCACAGGTG
The DNA here is from genome assembly GCA_000787095.1 of Periophthalmodon schlosseri. NCBI lineage: Eukaryota > Metazoa > Chordata > Actinopteri > Gobiiformes > Gobiidae > Periophthalmodon > Periophthalmodon schlosseri. The sequence continues at coordinate 10,793 of KN485857.1, forward strand.
TCATAGATTATAGCTGTAGAACAGACACAAGCACAACAGGGCTGATTTAACAACACTAAATACTTAACTTAAAATAGGCTAACTGTGCTAGATGCTGCTGTGGCTAAAACACAGGATCAGGATTGTTGGGGGCCCCTCAGCGATTCCATTTACATGACCAGTAAATGGAATCAGATTAGGGCTGTTAAAAGTATTGAAACTAAAACTAGTTTACCAGTTTACTAGATACTCATTTGAACAAGTATCAATACTAAAAAATGAACCTTACCTGAATATTTTTAGAATGATCGTGAGCTGTATCTTTCACAAGTATAAGACACATAGACTAGTATACGCCCATGGACCACTATGGAACCTACCTGGACCACTGAGGGATTACACAGATATAAGGCCACATGGGAATAGAAAACAAAGTACTACCATTTAATGTGGAAAATCACATTCTGTTGTCAAAAATAGTATTTTTATTATCATCGTGGTATCAGAATTAGACTGAAATGTGCTTTTCTGTTTATGCTATCTTTACTAACATTTGCTAACTGACCTATGTGTCTGTGGCTTTTAAAATTCTGTACTTTGTGGCTATTTTGTCTTAACATTGACTACAGGCTTTAAGGCTGCATCTGGCATATTTACAGGGGTTCATGTTATTGCATTAATATGCACTGTGTCCTTTAAATAAACAAATAAACCAATCAATCTAATAAATAATTAATGGTAATAGAATTGAAGACACTGCATTTCTGGCAGGGTTCCGTTGCATTTTCCTGGACTTTTCCAGGACATTTTTAGTAAGTAATCACATTGTCTACACCTGTGTAACCCCATCTTATTTTTATTACAGAATAAAGACGTAGTCTAATGCTATACCCGTACACAATTCATATGAATTATATTCACATATAAACATATTCATATTCTTAGTGTCATTGTACACGTAGACACAAGCCTATAGATATTTTCTTGTGGTCAAACTCAGATTAGATAGAAAATTAGTAGTAAACACAAAATACTTTCTGAAGTTAGTATGTTTGAGTTTACATGCGTATTCTAATGTGATGCCAGGTGAGATAAGAATTTTGGACACATTTGGTGTGATTTCCTGCATTTTGGTGGGTTTTAAATGAGTTTTTTCAGAAAAAAAATAACTGTTCTTTTTACTGTGATGGTGGAAGCAACAGGATCAATTTGATATCCAATAATGCAGTAAAGGGTGGAGACATTTTAAAGGACAGAAAATATATTTTCCAGGACATTTGGGCTTTTTTCTCATTTTCCATATGTATAAAATAGGCCAATTATTTTCCAAGTTTTCCAGGACGCATGGGAACCCTGTCTGGTGTAGTGCCATTTACCTGGAGAAGGGCAGGCTGTAGCTGCTGCCTGTGGAGGTCATCTGCTCCAGGCTGAGACCGGCCGAGATCTCATCCAGAAACAGGCGACTGCTTTTGGGGGGACCTGCTCCACTCTCCCCCTGGTGGAGAGGCTGGGGAGTGATGTCATTCCCCTCTTCATCAAACACCTACACAAAGTTATAGAGGGGGACATATGAAGGTACAAAAATGTCAAAATACATTGCGTCAATGGGAGACGTCCCGACGTCAACTTTGTCGTAGAGCGACGAAATTCGGTACACGCGTTCATCTAGTCATGCCAAACAAAAAATATTATTATGGCCATGCCCCCTGACAAACCGGATGTTGGCCATCTTGGATCGAAATTTCGGCATTTTCGCTCATGTCGTATTTTAATCAACTCCTCTGAGGGGGCTTCACCGGCAGGGCTGAAAATCACTGTACATCATCTAGTGGGGCATTAAAAGTTATCCAATTTATTTTGATACTTTTCACGGTTTGCGTGCGGCAAAGCCGCAAAATTCCATCGGAATTTTTGAAATTTTCACATGTCAAAATTTGCTCCCGTTTGCGCATAAAAAGTCTGATTGAGCTCAAAATCAAATCAGTTATAAAACTTTCTGGTCTAAACCTAATCATTCTGAAAAAAACAAAATCGGCGCGATAGCGCCCCCTACAGAATAACTAATAAATTTGTGTGGGGGTCAAAAATTTAGTTTTCCCAAATGTTACCAAATTTCACACAAAATTCCATTTGGTCATCCCAATCAATAAAGTCAATCAGACCCATGTCGTATTTTGCAACGTGTTGCCATGGCGATGCGCCAACGCGCCCATGTTATCCTAATGTGAGTGATCCCAAAATTTCCCATTCATGAGAAAAATATTAGTATCATGGAATAATGCAAAATTTGGCACGACTCTTCGTGTCATCCCGATCAAAAAAGTCGATGGCACCCATGTCATATCTTTCAATGGGTTGCCATGACGATACGCAAAAGAGCCCATGTTATCCTAATGGGAAATTTTCTGAAATTTAATACAATTCGAAGTCTTATAACAACTTAGTAGCTTCTTTGAAAAACATGACATTTTGCACCGTGACTCTTCAGGTCCTCCCCGTCAAAAAAGTCCGAGGGGCCGAATTTGTGTTTTGCATGGTGTTGCCATGGCAATGCCTCAAAGAACCATATTATTCCATTTTAGTGCATCAGTGTTTCCAATGTCTTTTGACTTTGTGCGCGCGGCCCACGAGGGCTGTTCGATGCCGCTTGCGGCTTTAATTGTTGTTGTTTTGTTTTTTTTATGAATGGAAAGAAGGAATTAATTCAGGGGCGAAACTCTCAATTTGGTCTGGGGGGGAAAATAAATCAATGGAAATTAAAACTATCCTTCGAAGGGAGCTGTAATGATACCTAATCATAAATTCAATAACTATGTTATTATAATGAGGTTATTATTAGTCTACTAGTGAATATTTGCCATTTGAACAATGAAAAGGTCTTCAGTAAACAGTTTCATTTATTTACAAATAAGCTATGTGTGCAACTGTACAAAATACTGTTGAACAATATGAAAATATGAAAACATATTCAACACTTAATTGTTCTAACTCCATGTAAGCCACTCCATGTTTTTTTCATTAGATTTAGAAAAAAAAAATCAGATATCAAAGTGGTAAATGTTTTAAACACTTTAACAGAACACAAAATCCAGTGTGGTCCATTAATCAGGAGGAGGAGATTATGGAGGCCCCCCATAATCAAGACTTCTCCCCCACAGATATTAGTCTAAAACAAGCTGAACAATAGATGCTTGTTTATCATTCACAATAACATATAAAAGTGACTATTGTTAAAAAGAACCATTTAAAGATTAAATAAAAGCACTACATCTCATTTTTACTCCAACCTTTTTTTGAAATGTAAATTAATGGCAAATATAAAG
>KN485858.1:8925-20180 GCA_000787095.1 Periophthalmodon schlosseri
TTTAAATGACAAGTCTGATGTAATAAACAGAAGTCTAGTGACAGAGCCGTGGCAGCTTTCGGATGTGTTACACTTGGATCCATTTAAATTCAGTGAGAGAGAATTTGCGCACGGCATTGAGAGCTGATACACTGAATCTGTGCCGCGTACCGACAGTACCACGGGTTTTAACACTTATCATGACTTACTATAAATCCATCCTTTAATAAACGTAATCACTGAATACATTCCTATTGATTCTTTGCAGTGACATCATGCTGGGGGGGGTTCTTCGTGTATGTCTGTGGCAGAACGTTCAGCAGTTACCATGGTGGCGCAATGCTCACATTGGCAAACACTGCCTGATATGTTTTTAGATGGTCTGAAAACTCAAGACAAAATACAAAATGGGTTTAAACAAGACATTTTCAGGAGCCTGTGATCAATACGAATCATGGTCCTGTTTAGGTGTTTGATTTTCAACAAAAAGATGAGCGTGAATAACTAAAAAACTGTTGGCTGATGCTAGCTAGCTTGTGGTTGTAATGTTATTTGAGAGGGACTTGTTTAACGGCACACAATTATCTCACCTGTTGTAGTACCTGCTAAGTCAGTTCTTTGGAGTCAGATTGTGTTAAAACAAAACTCAGGTCTAACTTGAGTAACAGACCCTCAGACAGAGCAGTGCCTCTAGTATCAATTTAAATATGCTAATGGTTTGCACATTATGAATAGCATAGCGTCTCTTCACTTTTCTTTGTCATAACCAAAGGCATATTGTTATATTCTGTTTATATATATTCTTTGTGTATTAATATTTACTGTACAAGAGAATCATTTTCTGCCATTCCTCATATTGGGTTATTAAAAGCTCTATGTAACTGTCTCCTGCTTATTTCCATGGAGTTGCATTGCCTGGAATTTCGCCCGCATTGAAATTGCTTATCTAGAGAAGCAGACGGCACCACCTTGCCAAGTTACAGGCCAGATCTGTGAAGAGGCAACCCCCTTCACAGTAAGAATGGATATTTTTAAAGGCATTTTTGAGTTACAGAACCATCTGCAGTGACATAATGCGTATATTTTATGCCATACTGTGGACCAGTCCAGTCAAAGCACCTGTTGTCTACATCTCCATGGAGACAACAGGTGTACCCTTCACTGGAAAAATGACAGAGTGCACCTTTAATAACTTACTCACTCCAGTTCAGTAGATGAGTTGATTGCAAGCGTCTTTCTTTTAATCGCACCAATCCAATCCTCTGCTCCTATAAAGACATCCCAGTTTAGAAAATGAACAGATCAATTCTTACTTTCTATAGGAGTGAATTGGTGTTCAGTAATTACAGACGGTCTCAGTTGCAAACGTTACAATTAAACTGAGAAGATGAGAAACTCTGCCCTCTGGTCTGTTCTGATAATAAAAAATCTCCCTCACTCTCAGATAGAAATCAACAACTCGGATAGGTTGGATAATGAGGAATTGTAATTATTGTCGAGGTCGTCATAAGCTTTATAGCCAGGAGTACTCGCAGTTTTTTCACTTTTATCTCCACTTTGAGGTTCTCTGCTAATTACTATTGTGCATTTGATAGAGCGATCCTTTATGACCCTATTCTCCAGTTTAATAGGGAACAACATCTGGCAGCTGTTGTCCAAATACGGAGGAAGGCAAAAGTCAGCGTGACTAGACTTTGGGCACTCAAAATATGCATTGTTTATCTCAAGATCGCAAATGTTTGGATGTATTTAAAAAAGTTAATTAGGTGTATTGTTTGGAGAGAAAAGAGAGTGGCTTAGCTCTGTAAACAATTTGAGTTGTCTCTCGGGAATCGATGTCTATGTGTTGAATAAGTTAGTAAAAAATCCACATTCTGGAGTCACTATTTAGAAAGACGTCATAAATATTTCTACGTTATTTAAGCATAAACAATTTGGCAACCACCATAGACTGTATAAAGAAGTGAGTGTGATGTCGCCCATAGCGTTCGGCCCCAGTCAAATGAAGCTCATCGAGGCTAGAGCAGTTATAGGGCCGAATTTGGAGCCGAGTTCCTTATTTGGAATTCCAACCATGAGTATCATAGCAACGAAAGAGCCAATCTGGAGCAAAGCTGTGGGAGGTAACGCCCCTTCCCACCCGTACCGCTGGTTTGGCAGGGGGCGGACGCTTAGCAACACTGTCTATCAAACCTGTTGCTAATGCTAGCGGGAATGACCTCGGGGAAAGAAGGCAGCTGATTTGTCAGACACAATAGCGAAATAAAAATACCAGGATCATGTAGACAAATCAAACATTTTAAGACCAAAATGACGAACCTGACAGCAGCATTTATGGAGAGACAGTTTTCTAATATAAAGTGAATTGGAGCCAGAGTTGATGGAGCTGGTGGCGTGCCCTTGATCACTTCCTCTTCGGAACGCGGAGGCTAGCAGGATAGCTATGTCCATTTATATATACAGTCTATGGCAACCACATATCGAGAATTGCTGTGGTAGACCTATAGTAAACTGTCACATTTTTATATTCCACCTACACAACAACAGTATTCATCTGTGGGAGCTGGACTCAACCTGTGAGTCAGCGGATCTGAGCGCTCAACCAGTGATGTTTATGTCAAGAGTGGGATTTAAACTGCCAGCCTTCAGATCAGTGGACCAAAACTGTACCAGCTGAGCTACTGTCGCCCCTATAGACCTGTACACAGGCTGTGTTCAAATAAAAGAGGAGAATGCTTGTCCACTATTGCAGAAATCTAACTGCAAACTGTAGTGTAACTGTCAAATGGCAGTTTTTTAGTGTAACCAAAATGTGATCATAAAGGCGCTGTACCTGATTTTTTTCTGTTTTAAAAACGAGGAAAAACAGAACTAGTTTGACGGTTCGCAGTGGTCCAGTGCAGTGGGATGCATCTGACCATCCAAATTATTCACCAAGATGAGTTTCCAAGCGCGTTTCACAACTTTCAGAGACTTATACAATATCTGGGACAAGACAAATACATGGAAAAGATCGTGTACTGCCACTTTAAAATGCATATTCAAACAAATCTTAGCATCTCAAAAGTACCATGAGAAAGTAAAGGACTATCATCACAACAATGGTAATTCATTTTAAATAGAAAATATAATCGTTTCCATTTGGACAATATTGACAAGGCCTGGTCAACACAGAGGAAACAGTGAGTCTTCATGACAACTGTCCCTTTAAATACTGAATACTTGCATACTTCTATAGTCATTAATCTTATTCTAGCCTCCTGCTGAGCCTTAGCTAAATTTTTCTGCCATTTTGTCTAATTGAACAGCGCTGACTCTTCAAAGCCTTAGACAGTGCATCTACAGGCTCTGTGCTGTGAAGCCTGTCTTTCATATGGAAATCCTATGTTGTGAATTTTCCCTCATATTTGATGTGAGGGGAGACACGCTGAGCTAAAATTATAATGGGAACAGTAGACTTTGGATAACGATGGAGTGGTAGTACACAGAGCTGAAGGGACACATATGGGGATGGTTAGGGGATTTCTTGGGTCTATGTCGTTACAAAGGGATGTTTTTGTGCTTTGATAAAAACAGCAGATGAACTTTGTGCTGTGGTTGTATTGATCTGAATAAACTTCTGAGTTGTATAATATTTGTGGCAGCAATATATGTCACAGTCCACTTGGTTGAGCGTGTTTGGATTTGCATGGGACGTTCCACTGTATGGCAATAAATGATACGCTCTTTAAGCTTTTTGAGATTTCTACCGTGTTATAACGATGTTTCCTCATCAAAAACATGCCGTAGAGGTTTTAGATGTCATCCATGCATGTTTCATTAATTTAGCGTTCTCTCCCGGGCGTTATTCGAATCCTCTTTATGGTTTGCTGTGGCTCAGTCCACAAGCCTACGACACCCATGCTCCCACACAACAGCTCTATAAATGTACAAACGCATGATACAGAACTGTACACAACAACTTCAGTTTCAGTTTCATTAGCTGGATACACGCTGATTGTGTGAGCAAAGGGAGAGGGGACTCAAGAGTATCAAAAATGAAACTCATAAAGCATGTTAATCCTTGTGCCTTGTTAAGGGAAATGTGTGTATCACCCCCTCCCCAACCCCCCTTACAAAATCAAAGTAAAAAAAAAAAAAATGACTTCATTTTTTTCATTTCTCTGCAGTAAACCTAATGAATTTTAGAACAAAAAAAAAAGTTTTTTCAAAAATGTGCCCACTTTTAGCCCCACTCCCGATGCTGAATCTATTCAACTCTGAAGTGCTATATCTCTATGTAAAAACTGCATATCTGTAAAAATAGAGCAATAAAAACAATCATTTTGGGTTCCTTGAGGAAGACCACAGTAACAAGAATTTAAGAAACAAGGTGAAATTTGTTCTAAATGCACAGTTTGGACTGTGGCTTGTGTGTTCAGTCCAAAATGACATGTTTTGGCAGAGTGTGGGGGTGTGTGTGTGGGGGCTGTATAGGGCACAGGAAATGTGTGTGAAAATGGGCTGCTCATCGGAAACATGTGTTTAGGGACAGATTTAGAGCTGGAAATGGTAAATTATTGGACCGTTGAGTCGACCTCCTTGATGGTTGGTCCAGAGGATCCACCCCCAGGGGCAGAACCGCCAGCTTCCGGGAAGCCTCCGGTCTTGCCCTCTGCCACCCCACCAGACGTTCCATATCACCCCTGTACAGCTTTGTGATGATAGGGGGGCAAACGTTCTCCAATTCCTTCTGCTGATTTTCTTATTCATCCTTCTGGGCACCTTAACTGCTGGTGCTTTATTGCATTGGCTTGGAGGTCCCACCTGTTTGTTTACAAGGAGATAGATAAGTTTAATGCCATACTATGAAACATTCCAGGCAAAGCAATAACATCTTGAGACAAACAAGTGGTGAACTCTTCAGCAGAAAAGTTACATAGTGCACCTTTAACTCATTTAATTAGTGTAATAAAGGCGCTCGTGTAAAATTAACAAGGTCTAAAGATGCATTTGACAAACTATAAAAAAGCAGCTCATTTTATAAAACAAAAAGTAAAAATGTGTTTTATAAAATGTTACTTTGCAAATGTTCTAATGCTTCTGTGGATTTAGATCAGACCTTTTCTAAATTCTGTCATTACATTCCTATTTTGGTTTGGTCTCTGCATAAAAAATCATCATGGAAAATCACCTGAATTTGCCAGTAAAATGAGATTAAAAATGTATTAGCTCAAAATTAAAAGTACTGGACTGGATTTTTAATCAATCAATTTTTACCAGTAAAACTTTCACATGTGGTTGAAAGCTCTCCCTTGTGCCTGAGTTTGTCTTTCATATGAACTTTAAGTATCATCATGTTTCAGTATTCATTGCCTCTGTATAGATATCTTCTATAGCTCGCTGTGCAACAAAGATTAGTTTTATCTTCTCAAAATGAGCATTACCAAAATAAAGTCTGTAGTCTTTTAACATGGAGAGATATGGATTCCTTTGATGCATTTTTTATAGTTATTCTCAGACAAATGGTGAGACAGATAAGCAAGATTTAAAGCCAGCTCCCGTCTGCTTTGGTGGTGCATTCACAAACTCAGGCGTAGTTGTCTTTTAAAGTATTTGCTGAAAAATGTACAAGTCTGACTCATTCATTTTGCTGATTAAGAGTCTAGAGAGGAGCCTGCAGCTATAACTGTGAAGCACAGTTCACTAAATACATTCAAACAATGGAAACTGAATGTTGAGCTATGTCATGATCTAAAGAGGAGTCTGTTATGAAGAATGTAGCCTATTTGCTTATTTTTGCACCAATAATTACTTGGTAAAGTTGTCAGCCATTTTCAGAAGTTGTTGTTACAATAGAAACATCAGCAATGTGTTGAAGTTGAAGTGGAACTAAACACTAAATCTGCTATTTTTTTGTATATGGTGTTGGAATAGAATTGTCTACTGTTCCTGGTCACTTTTTGGCAACTTTGTGGTCAAAAATGTATAAATGAGGGTGTCCCATAGACTGTATAAAGAAGTGGATTAAGTGAGTGTGACGTCACCCATAGCGTTTGTTCCAGTCAAATGAAGCTCATTGAGGCTAGAGCAGTTATGGGGCGAATCTGGAGCCGAGCTCCATATTTGGAATTCCAACCGTGAGTATTACAACCAAAGAGCCAATACAGAGCGAGGCTGTTGAAAGTAACACCAACTTTCTGAGTATTACACCAAAGAGCCAATACAGAGCGAGGCTGTTGAAAGTAACACCAACTTTCCACCCGCACCGCTGGTTTAGCAGGGAGCAGGCGCTTAGCAACACTGTCAATCAAACCTGTTGCTAACGATAGCGGGAGCAACCTCTAATACGAACATTTCACCCGATTTGTCTGTTCATATCTTGATTTACAGAAAATTGCGAACCCACCCCCCAAAAAAACAAAAAACCAGGATCATGTAGAGCGGGTTAATACGAACATTTTAAGACCAAAATGACAAGGCTCACTGCAGCAGTTACAGAGAGAGAGGCAAATTTTTTTCAATAGAAAGTGAATTGGAGCCAGAGTCGATGTAACTGGAAGCAGGTCGATGCTCACTTCCTATTTGGAATGTGGCAGTTAGCGGGTTAGCTATGTCCATTTATATATACAGTCTATGGTGTGTCCTGGCTCCAGTGGCCACTGCCAATTTCAGATATTTGATGACATCATGAACGACTGCCCTGATTACAGCCAGGTGTCTCGACAAACACCTGGCTGCAGAGGCGGAGTTTGAAGTGTGGACAGCTGTTACACCAATCAGGCGGAGGTGAATGGTGTACAGCTGTTACACCAATCACACTGTTCCTCATATGTCCAGACCCCGCCCCTCCTCCTCTCTCACACTCTGCTTAAGTCCTCCTGCTCAGTTTTAGCAGCTTTGAAATGTGCATTTGGGTTGAGTTTAGATGTTTAGCCCCACTTTAAAGTTTAATAGATTTGTTGAAGGTGGAAAGACTGAGGTGGATGATGGTTCTGCTCCTGCATGAAGATGGGTTAGAGACACATTGTAGCCATATCTGCAATTTGTTTGGTTATATACGATTCTAAAGACATTTCCTCTAAAATAAAAGATGGGAATCCAGCAGACTACCTTGTTTTCAGAGGAAGAAATATTTGTGGCTGACCAGACTGTGCGGCTCTGCACTTTGTCACTTCCTGAGGAGGGTCTGCTGCCTGCCTGACTCCATCAATATAATATTACTTTGCCTGAAATGTTCCACAGTATGGTATCGAACTTATCCATCTTTTATTCATGCAGCAGGTGTTTAAAAAATACCTTGACCTATAAGTTGGCTTAGTTGCACCTCCTGTTTGTCTCCATGGAAATACGTTTAATCCCATACTGTGGAACATTCCAAGAAATGTTAATGCACCTTTAATCTTACAAGCATTTTGCAAGTACCTGCTTTTTTTCCTGGTTTCTCGTGACATTTTGAGGACTAGGACCGTTCAAAAGAGTTCGTATTTTGTTTTGAATTGCTACTATGACAACGGTGCTAATTTCTCACCACTCTGAAAGCTACGAATAGGAAACATCATTTTTGTGTGTTCGAAACTGCCTAAACCAGAACCCCTCATGCATTTGCCCAGCCATATCCCGATAAAGTAATTACTTCTCACTCAGACTTTATTCCAGTGGATCATGCTTTCTGCCCATTAGAAACCTGACTTTGGCGCCTGGACTAAACCCTCTGAACGAGTTTGTAATGAGAAGTGTCAGAGCTGTGGAGTGGAGCCTGTTACACAGCTCACAGTGATACATGGATTAGAAGTGAAACTATAATACAAATATAATCCTCTACTGCTGCTGTCTGCAACACCAGACTACACCAAAGACCGCGCCATCTCAACTCCAGTGCACCACATGAAATGTATGTAGAAAAAAGTCCTGAAGATTTGATGCTAGATTAGACCTGAGTAAGAATTGATGTCGTCCTGGTTTATACTATGACTAATAGTAGGTTGGCCTTTCTGGATTAGACTTGGTTTGACATAATTTTCCATCGTTTAGTCCTGGTCTAGAGCCTTCAGTACTTCAGTCAAGGGTTACTTTTTAGTCTTGATTTAGGATTAGGTCTTGTCTGCACTTGGTTTTGACAGGGTGTAGTTAGCTGGGTGCACTATGTAACTTTTTTTTGGTTCATTCAATTCCAGGCGTTACAGTGTACTTGGTTTGGTGGAGCCATTTTGTGGAACATTCCAGACAAAACAACACCACCTCCATGGAGAATATAAAGTTTCAGACCCTCCACCTAAAATGTATGTACTGTATGTTCCCCTAGCCCTGGGTTAGTTCATTAGATCAGGTCTTTTTCCTGGTTTACTCCAATGCTTAGGCAGTAAACTCGTGTTAAACTTGCCTGGCAAATCTGGAATGACATCTCTCTGTATTTTTTATACAGACTGATATCAGTCTGGTCCCCACATCCTCCTTTGCGTCTCAAACCTGGCCAAATGTGAATGTGCAATCAGAATTGTCTTTTTTCAGTGAAAGAAAGGAACTCATTTACAAATAAAATTAAATTCAAAATCACCTCAAATTAACAGAGTTTAGTGCTTTGCTCATTGATTCTGCAGAAATCCGCAATGTTTTTCAGTCCCCAGTGATATTTTTTACAATATAGACAGACCTTGCATGTGAAAATGGGGAGATTCACCGGTGACCAGACTCACATCTTCATAAAGTATTGAAGAAGTTTGCTTTCTGGATTCCAGGGAACTCTTGTATGCTGTGATTTTTGTAGCATGATTTTGTGTAGTTTATTTTCCGTTTGTCTATGATTTTTGACCAAACAGAGTCCTGAACTACTTTTTGAGGCAACAATAGCTCAGTGATTAGAGCAGTGGCCCCCAAACCTGAAGGAGGATCGATTCCCGCTCAGATCAAGTTCTGTCGTTGTGTCCTTAGGCAAGACACTTCACATTGCCTAGTATGAAAGTGGTGTGTGCGTGAATGACTGGTGGTGGTCGGAGGGGCAGATGGCGCAGATTGGCAGCCTCACTTCCATCCGTCTGCCCCAGAGCAACTGTGGCGGTAGTAGCTCACATCACCGAGAGTGGAGTGAACGAATAATGACTAGAGTGTAGCGCTACAAGTGTCAGGCATTATTATTATTATTATTATTATTATTATTTTCCTATAGTTATTTTCTGTGTACCTACAATCCTGGTTTTGCACAGTTTTAGTTCAGTTTTATCTTTAAACTACTTTGATTAATAGGGCTGCACTGATCCTGCTTTGTTCAGTTCCGACACCAATATTAATCCTTGGACTTTGAGTATACTGAGTATTAACTGGTACCAGTGTAGGGACAGAAAATGGCACTTATTTCCTTAAAACACAGTTAACTTATTACACAAGAGATCCAATTGTGTTATGCAATTTATTTCTTCTACAAATAACTACTGAACAGCTTTGTTTGAGTAAACGCTCAAACAATAGCCTGTAAATAGTCTTCTTACATCCAATTAAAGGCCCAGCCTGGGACTTAACATGGAACTGATAATCGATCCAGCTCATTTTTCAGTTTTCAGTGTATATTCGATACCAGTAACTGCATCGGTGCATCGCTGTTGATTACTTAGAGCTATAATACAGTTCTGATTTGTTAGTGGAGTTGTTGTTTTCCTTCATTTCTTAATTTCTCTCCTACTTTCAACAAACAACACTCCCCCTGCCGCGGAGCCACTCAGCAGAGTGTGCACATCGACTAAAGGCCAAAGCTGTGATTAATGAGCAAAAAAGGGCAACCAAATCCCACATCAAAGTGCCGTCACCATGGGAACCCCAATGAGGAAGACTGGAGTCACCCACAAATCCAAGATGGACGCCAAAGCACAGGTTAACAACAGCGCACGTTTGAATTCACACATCTTTTCTGACATAAACAACAAAACTGTCCGTGGGGGTTTTATGGCTGGTTATGATCACCTACGTTTAGATTAAATATTGATTTGATATCAACAGGAAGTCCCGCTGAAAATCCTGGTTTATTTACTCGTGGTGATGCCGTTGTTTGTCCAGAGGGCTAAATGCAAATTGTAAAAGCAAATGCTGAAGTTAATGGATGACTGAACACCATAAAAAAAACGTGTTTAAAAAATGGAACGGCCACTAGAGGGCGACTCCATCTACATTATTGACGCAGGTTGAGTTTCATAAACAAACACTTAAATTATCTTTTTGTTCTCAGGTACCAAAAGCAAAACACTCTCTTTCAAATGTACCACGGTTTACGCCTGATGCCCTCCCTTACTTCTGGTTTGGGGATTAATAATAAAGCAAATTCATGTTATTTCTGATGCATTATATGTTGTTTTGCTAATTTGCTAGTCCCCCAACTAGGTACCTCTACCCCAGTGAAATTGAAGGATGTGTTAAAGGCAGAAGACAGATCAATCTACCTTTTTGTTCTTTGGTAGGGCAAATTTGAAAGCTATACTAATCTAAAATGAACACTCTTTAAACGTGTAGTCGTAGCTTTAATGTGTGGCTTCCCAGCAAAACATCGCTTCTTGGTACGGCGGAGAAGCAGATGCTGTGCTGTTGTTTCCAAACTGTTCAGTCTGTCCCACGCAGTCTGGAAGTGCGCTAATCTCTGGTGAGGCTTTATCACTTTAGACAGACGACCACACTCGATAACTCATGAAGGGTGCGGCTTTTGTGGCTTCATGCTTAAGCTTAAAAAAACAAAACAAAACAAAAAAAACTTTTGCGTCAACGTTAGCAACAATAATACAAAAAATGCACTATGTGACTTTTTGGAAGGGCGTCCACCACTTTTTATTTCTATTATGTTATTGGAGCCTGGAGCATGGCGTTAAATCTATGTTATATTTAATACAGCGTTAAACCCAGTTATCTTACATTCATTCCCTTACGGGTGTTTTTATTGGGAGAAAAATCTGTGTAAATATATTCATTCCTGCGGGTGGGGCCGCCTCTCCACAGATCTTGCCCGGACCATGCCATATGCTTGGGTTTGTTAAATGCCAGGCAAAGACAAACAGATGACAGACCCTCCAACTAAAAAAAGATGATCCTATATAAAAGTGCATTATGTTTTTATTATTAAGTGGATGGACTTGGATGGATGAACTTCACGTATTTACCATTTTTACTTTTTTGCCAATGGGCTTTTCACAGCATTTTCCACCTCCTATAGGTCACAAGCGGTACTGCAGCCCGTGTAACTGGCCTGTAATGTAAAATGAGCTGCTAATGTCCCTGTAATGTGCTCTCTGATCCTCATTGACTGAGCACACAGAAGAGCG
>KN485858.1:20265-31808 GCA_000787095.1 Periophthalmodon schlosseri
ACTCACTCTCATTAAACCCATAGTGAAAATCTCCTGTCTCCTGTCTGCGCACACAGCAGTTTTCCCATTCATCACTGACACACGTTTAGAGCAATTGGGAAATCAGTGCAGCTCATTTATAGAGAATTATACCTATAGATTATCCTATATAAAAGTGCAGTACGTTTTTATTTTTAAGTGGATGGAACGCCCTAAATGGTATTAAGCAGTAGTGAAAATATGACTGAAAGCTTTTTACTCTGCACTTTTCTCTTTTAATGTTAATTTTATGATGATTATTTGTGATTATTTATGTTTTGATTTGTTGTATTGTGATTTTACGTCTTTCTTATTCTGTAAAGCGCTTTGAATGACTTTGTGTACAATAAATAAACGTGCCTTGCCTTGAAAAGTGCATTTGATGAACACTAATTTCACTAAAACATAGCTAACATCATTATATTTACTTGTATTTTTTTGGTAGTTTTTAATGAAGTTTATAATTTTACTTCCTGGTTGGACATGAGCAGCAAATCTGACCTACATAGAGGTAATTCCGTAACTGTTACTTAGCAACCAGAATGTTATCAAAGTTCAACAACACCGTGTTCCTTGAGTGTATTTTCAGTGTTGATGACACAGGTAGAACTCACAGCTACTTCCTGTATTTTTGTACTTCTTGAACTTTTTTTCACAAACTGCCGCTTAAGTGACGACAGATATATTCCCGGTTCCATCCCACCAAATCCCACCGAAGCACTTTACACTTGAATGCCACGCTGCAGGAAAACAAACAAACAAAACCCCAACATAATATTTAATTGGTTTGTTTGTTCAAAAACTCGGGACGCTAAACCATGGCCGTTCCCAGTATAGCTTTACTTTTTAAAGGGTATAATGTAACTTCTTGTATCCATGGAGATGTTATTGCTTTGCCTGGAACGTTGGCCTTAAACTTATCTATCTCACATTTATTCAATTCTAAGTGGTTATATTGCTAAAAAATAACTTGATAAATACTTAATGCTTTGCTACTGTGAGCAGGGTCTCCCCTCCACAGATCTGACCTCTTACATGACCCGTACTTGTCCCCTTGGAGATAGATACGTTTAATGCCATAGAATATTCCAGGCAACGCCATCACATCTTCATGGAGACACGCAGGCGCTTGGGCGTTTGTGACTGAAATCAGAGTCACAATTTATGTTTTAACAATAGAATTCTGTTCAAAGTTCACATTTTAAACGCATCCAGAAGAACTGATAAAAAACTACAAAATGAACTGAGCAGTGGTGGAAGAAGTACTCAGTTCTGTTACTTAAGTAAAAGTACACATAGCAAAAATTAAAATTAAAAAACAATCAAGTAAATGTAAAATTATCACATGAAAAAAATAACTTAAGTAAAAGTATTAAAGTCATTTAAAAATGTACTTAAAGAGTAAAAAGTAAAAGGATTTTGCGCAGGTTTGGAAATCTAATAAAGCTTCAAACGTAGTGATTTTGATAAAGATTTGTGCTGAATTTTGTTCAACAGAAACAACTGAATCAATAGTTGTTTTTTTTTAGCTGTTTTCATCTGTATATTTTTGTTTGCTCAGACTATGAGCCTGTTAAAAATAAACCCTCAGACTTTTCAGCAGGTCTCAAACTATCATAAAAAGTACTTTTACTTTTCAGTCCAGTTCAAAAATGTAGTGGAGTAGAAAGTACAGATACTGCTCTCAAATGCAGTGAAGTAAAAGTAAAAAGTATCCACTGTAAAATTTACTCAAGTAACGTACAGATACTTGTAGTACAATACTTTACTACTTTTACTTTGTTATGGTCCATCGTTGGAACTGACAAACTAAGAATCAGATTTCAGAACACCTAGATTTCTAAACTACAGGGTTAGCAGTTTTTATGAAGAATAAAACAGGAGATTTTGTTGTTTGGGGAGGAAATTATGGTGCTTTGTGATTTGCTAATTGTGTACATTCAAATTGTTATTTCAGTTCGAATGCATGTACCTTCAAATTGTTATTTCAGTTCGAATGCAGAAAAGTTACACAGTGCGTCCAATGTAAAAAAATAAATGAATAAATTGAATGAGTTTCTGAATGAGCTGCAGAGGTGAATGAAACCACAGAACAATGGGATGGATCGTGTTTTCCTACTTACCCCTCCCCTGTAAACTACACGCTGCTCTTATAAGATACATACTGTTATGTGCTTAAATGAGGCCCTGGAGACTTGGCATTTGCTCATTATTAGCTTAGAACAAAGAACGCTGCAGTCTGACGGAGTGGGCCCATTAGCCTGACTAATGCTACATGTTAGAGTGAGGTTTACATTTAGCGCTGCACCGGCACAGTTACCTGTTTTATATTATTACTGCTCACAAACACAGTAGATTTTACAGAGGCGTATGCGAAACAGCCTTCAAACAATACTCACAATACAAAAGCAGTATTTTCAGTAAAAAAGACCGTTTGAGCTGCTCTTGTTGACGCCATTACCACTGGATCTAGGTATTACTTGGTTTGGTGGTAAATATTTGTCATAGTTTTACAGCAATACCTCGACATTCATTCAAAAATATAAAGGTGTTGTCATTTATTTGTATCGGTCTATAACTACTGTGCAATTTAGACGAGTTATTAACCTTATGGTTGCTAGGTAACAGTTATGCAATTACCTCATGCCACAGGCCTATGTGCTGCTCGTGTCCAACTAGGAAGTCAAATTACAGACTTCGCCAAAATGATAAAACTAGAAAAAAAGAATTTGTTTTTAGTAAAATCTGAAATATAATGATGCTAACCAAGTTTAAATATATATTCTGAGCTGATCTGTGCTGATTTTCTAAGCTCTAGTCATTGGTAAATAGATTTCTGCATTTATACAAATCTGGTGTGTTTGCCCTCCGACCACAGGATAACCAGTTCAAATCTTGCCCAAACTAACTTCTGCCAATGAACAATGCACACTTCATTTTTATTCCCGGGCCTTGTTGTCCGTGCAGTAGTTGGTTGGGGCAAGAAGGGCGACATTAGCTCAGTTGGAGCGTTCGTCTGCTGATCCGAAAGGTCGGCGGTGCGATTCCGGCTCCCACCGATGAACGCCGTCGTCGTGTCCGTGGGCAAGACACTCAGGTGTGTGCGTACGGAGTGTATGAATGTGTGTGTGAACGTGTGAGTGGTTCCTTGATGTAAGGCGCTTGAAGGTGGAAAAGTGCTATTTACCATCCTGTATAAGAAATGCGCCGAGCCTCTATGAAGGATGTGCAGGTGTGTTTAGGCCCGTGGGGTTATTTCTGCTGTAATTTTTGGTGTAGCTGAGACACAAAAAGTCCACGTGTCCAGACTGTCAATGAGAAAACTGCATCAACCACCAACTACAGCTCACCTTACGTCTTCACACACAGAATACACAGAGGTACCAGCCACACAGCCAGTCGTGTGGAATTAAAAGTGTGTCACCACCTATTTAACATCACTGGTCATGTCTGGCGTTAAATTGAAAAAGTTTAATGCCATTCTGTGGAACATTCCAGGCAAAGAAATAACATCTGCATGGAGACAAGCTGGTTTCAGAAGCGTGTTGGTAAAATAAACAGGTATAATTTTTCTCCGCATTTGACCAAACTAGTTCCCTGGGATCCAAAATACACTTGTCCGGTACTTTCTCCCTCCTGGACTTCTTCATCTCGAAATATCACCTATTATATTTTTATGGTCTTAAATCTTAAAGTGTTGCATTAAAACATGTCTTTCTGACCAAGGTTTAGCTGCGGAGAGCGGTCAGGTGCCAGGTCAGGTGCCAGGTCAGGTGCCAGGTCAGGTGCCAGGTCAGGTGCCAGGTCAGGTGCCAGGTCAGGCGCCAGGTCAGGTGCCACCGCTGGTGCCGGTAACTTCCGTTTTAATCATGACGACACATCTATATGCAAAACAACTGGATACTGGAATTAAAACCCACCTTTAAGATGTGAGGGCGCTGCTCTTGTGGAGATGTAATGGTGCACGTGTCAGCAGCTGGTTGATAGTGACCTCTGCTGGTCATTCTTTAAAAAGACAAGACTAGATTAGATGCATGTGTACACTTAATTTATCCAATTTTAATGGGAAAGTGAAAAACATAACGCAGTAAGTGAGGTAACAGTACGTGCTGGTTTAGGCAGGGCATCATGCAGCAGTGACCCTAAGTAAGAAAATAAGCCACAGTTCTTAATGGTTAATAAAACAGTCAAGTCATTATTATTAATCTCGAACAATGATTTTCTAAAATAAAATATACTTTTACCTCCTATAGTTTTAGGAGCAAATAATGGGAAATTATTGTAGAAGTACAGCACACAAGCTGTTAACTAAAGATGGCCACAAGGGGGAGGCATCATATACCGTATGTTATGGGCAAACTTCACCCAGAGTCTGCAAAATGTGATGAATTGAAACAACAAAAATGAATTCTGAAAGAAATTTTGAAATTTTTCTAAATAATATGTTGAACACTTCTTATAATTTGTAGTCAACATTCTCATTTCGGAAATGGTTTAATAAATGAACTTACTCAGTTGATCATTTTAGTTGTAGTTTACACTTTCCAAAGCAGATCGCTCGAGTGTCTTGCTCAAGCACACAACAACAGAATGCAATGCTGTCGATGGGAAATATTTAGAATTTGCAGAACCTGCATTCAAACTGAAATAAGATACATTTGCTTATATAGTCCTTCACCAAGTGGCATCACCTTCATACGAATGCTTTCACATATCAGATTGCTGCAGTGAAGAGGCTGTGCACCGGACCTCCAGTGGGGGGCGCCACTTTGAGCCCACTGACACAACAAAGTAACCTAAGCTGGCCCATTCTATTCTCTGTCATAAATGTCTTGTCTCGATTTCAGCACAACGGAGGCTGGTGAATGTGAAGAGGAGTCACTTAAACGCCTCTCAAATCTCCACTCAGCCCCATAAGAGCCTCTGGAGAAATGCTTTTGTGTAGCACTCACGAGAGGACGTATACACGCTCTAAACTCTATAGCAGTAGTGGGGTAGTAGTAGTGTGACCTGACCCAGTCCCTGTTTACCCGGGACAGTCCCAGGTTTGAGCCCTGTCCCCCCTTGTCCCAGCGGATTTATCCAAAACCAGTGATTTGTCCCAGTTTTATACAAGAAATGTCCCAGGTGTCTCTATTTTTGACCAATTTGATCCCCACTAACAGTAAAGAAGGGAATATAATAATAAAAATAATGATGATAATAATAATAATAATAATAATAATAATAATAACTTTATTTGCATAGCACTTTTCAGAAACTAGTTACAAAGTGCTTCACAACATGTAAATCCCTCATACACAAAAACAATAAAACAAGCAATAACACATTTAAAAAATGAAAACACATTTTAAAAAATACATTATAGTTAGCCACTCTATAAAAGTGGGTTTTTAAATTAGATTTAAACGCACCCACAGTGTTGGACAGTCTAATCTCCTCTGGCAGTGTGTTCCAGAGCTTTGGGGCCCTGACCGAAAAGGCTCTGTCCCTCTGGTCAGACGTCAGGAGGGAGGCTCAGAGAGGAGGGAGCAGCCAGGGACACGTGGTGACAATATTTTAAAGTCAATTCTAAGATTTACTGTGAGCCAGTGCAATATTGTCATTAGCGTAAGGCAAAAAAAGCACCGACAGAAGTCCCTCAGATGATTAAATTAGGCTCTTTTCACAATTTTATTTATACTAAACATCCCAACCATCCCAAACCGGGTGTGTCCCACTTTTGAATTTTGAAAATCTGGCCACCCTAGGTAGTAGTAGTAGTAGTAGTAGTAGTAGTAGTAGTAGTAGTAGTAGTAGTAGTAGTAGTAGTAGAGCCTCTCACATTGACTGCACTATAAGAAAGTACCAAGTTTAAACCATATATTTGCGTAAGCACTAGTAAGTCATGTATATTTCTGATGATAATAGCAGTAGTCACAGTAGTAGTACTAGTTGCAGTGGTAGCAGTTGTGTATAGTTCTGATAATAGTAGTAGTCACAGTAGTAGTACTAGTTGCAGTGGTAGCAGTTGTGTATAGTTCTGATAATAGTAGTAGTCACAGTAGTAGTACTAGTTGCAGTAGTAGCAGTTGTGGCACTTTATGTGTCGCTGACCAATTTGAACTATTTGCTGTTTATTTATGTATAATTTTATATGTCTTTTTTCTTAACCCTCATCACAGTCTGAGGCTACATTAGACGACTTTACTGCGCCCAATACTCCTCCATCTTCATTTCTCGTTTTATTCTCTTGTTTGCTTGTAAAAAATATATATATAAATGTAAAAGTCTGTTGTTGTGGTCTGACATTTGGGGCTTTGTCAGAGTCGCTTTGTCTGGGTCAAAACACAAACCAACATTTAAAAAACATTTGATCTTTCCATGATACATCACTCCAGAGATGCAGCTACACAGGGACTAGTTGTTTTGTATGACGTCAAAAAAGACTAAAAATATCTGCTGATTTTTTTTTCCCACTGCCCACTGTGTTGTATGTGTCTTTAAGAATCTCCTCAGGCCCTATAGGGAATCATCACTTTGATTTTTTGGGATTTTTGGAAGCTCATAAATCGTTTCGGGTTAAAGTTACGGTCCCATGGGAATCATCTTTGAAACGCTTAGATGTGGTAATAGTAGTAGTAGCAACAGCAGAAAGAGCCTGTTTATTCTGTAGTACTTCAGTACATATCAGTCATCTTGCTAAACTTGTCCACAAATGTCGGTAACAGTAGCGTTAGTGAGGATGTTATGTAAATGTCACATTTTTAGATTTTTTTTCCACCTTCAAGGCACTCAAAGCAACACTTACTCATTCATCTGTTCACGCGCACGTTGCTACACCAGTGCGCGCAGACGCTGGGGGCAGGGTGGGTTATGTGTCTTGCCCGAGGACACTACGACAGCGCTCGTCTGTGGGAGCTGGAATCGCACCGCCAACCTGTGGGCCGGCGGATCTGACCGCTCTACCGATGATGTTTACGTCAAGAGTGGGAGTCGAACCGCCGGCCTTCGGATCAGCGGACAAACACTCATGCTGCCCGTATGTGAATTCATGGAAAAGTTAAAGCGGTTGTACCCACATTTATACAATTTAAGCACCAGTAGGCTACCAGTAGTAATAAGTAGGGGTAATGCGGGTTCGCTGTTAGCATGCTAGTTGTTGTCAGCATTACTGTGACAGCAAACTCCACCCTGGTCTCTGAAAGTTGTTGTTTTTTAGCTTTTGGTTTTTTTTTTTTAAGACAAATGCTTTTTTTTTTTTTAATATAACTTTAATATTTTATTATTATTTTATTTGTATTTATTTTATTTTAACGTGTCTATTTGTTTTCATTGCTAGTCATTTACTGGCTCAGCGCTGTTACATTTTCAGGACAAAACCAACAGATAGTACTGAGGTAACAGCTTTACAACATTAGCATGTATTAATTATTTTATCCTTGGTTATAAAATATGACGCAAATCCCAAAGAGCACAATGGCAAATAGGACTTTTAACTACTCATCTATAATTGGCCTATAGTAACGATCCCATCCTTGGCCACATTAACAGCTGTAGCGTGTAGGACTTGCATTACGCCGGCGCATTGATTTTGAATCCCAAGCATCCCATTCCGAAGAGGAGATTTGTGTTTGTTTGTCTCCCAGCGATTAATTTAGCCTTAATGTCTGGAGCGTAATGTCTTTCTAACTGTAGCCTGTAAAATCCTGATTTACAATTAGGCCTGTGTGTAAACAGAGTGCTCGGTGGGGCAGAGAGGAGCGGTTTAATCATGGTTGTGGTCTTGTGTTTGGGACTTGGAGGGGCCCAGCGGTTGACTAACACTCAGGCTGTTTATGTGGACGATGCTGATGGAGCTTTGAAGTTTTAAAAGTATACACGCAGTACATGCCACATACTTAAGCGGTAATTATAATGCGAGGAGACAGTCCGAGCAGGGCCGTCAACAGAAACGCGGGGTTTAGGGGCAAGAAGCCTCACGTGGCCCCACTCTGATATAAACGAATAGGAAGAGGGTCCCGTCTTTTACCCTGAATAAAGTCTAGAAAGGACATATTTTGTTTGCGTTGGGATTTGCTGTGAGTTATTTTCTACTGGTTTCGGTTTGAGAAAATTTACATTTATAACAACTATAATAGTAATAAAAACAACAACATAATAATAAACAGGTGAGTTTTCAGAACTTTTTTGAAGATGGTGAGTGCGAATAAGTCTCTGATGTGTTTGGTCAGGGCGTTCCAGACAGAACCCCCTCCCCCCTCCCCCCCAGGTCTTATGTTTAGTCCTGACGAGGGGAGACAGGAGGTTGACATCAGCTGATCGGAGAGCGTGTGGTGGTGGTCGGGGAGCTCAGGGAGGTTTGCAGGGGCCAGGATGTGGAGTGAGGAGCTTTAAAATAGTCTGTGTTTATGGAGACAAGCCACCAGATTTGTGAGGAGGGGCCCCTGCTCATAGTAAGTATTTAGTGAAAAATGTTATATAATTACTCTGTTGTAAGTATATTTCACAATTTACTCTACGGTTTACTCTCTATATCTCTCTCTACAAACACCCAACAAAACTGGGATAACACTTTTACTAACAACTAAAGTAGCCTAAAACAAGCTACTCCAAATCTATGTTCTGTTTATGTTGTGTCCGTGTTGTTTCTTGTGAGATGTGTCCAAATGTAAAGAACATTGTTTACCTGTGTATTAAAGCCCTGTTGTATTTTCACATACCACCACTAGATGCTATCTACATTCGCTCTCTCTGATAATGTGCGGAGGTGAGGGAGGGAAGAGGGGCGACAGGTTTCACATCTGCCATCTACTGGTCAAAAAAAAAAAAAAAAAATTAACATACAGATGGTTTCTGCCTTCAAACCTACTCAAAGCGCTTTACATCAAGGAACCACTCACCCATTCACACACACATTCACCCACCAGCGTACGCAGGCACTGGGGGCGAGGTGGTTTAAGTGTCTTGCCCAAGGACACGAGAACAGCATTCATGTGTGGGACCCGTAATCGCACCGCCAACCTGTGGGTCAGTGGATGTGACCGCTCAACCAATGGTGTTTACGTCGCGAGCTGGATTCAAACCGCCAACCTTCGGATCAGAGGACAAACACACAGCGACTGAAGATTATTTCCCACTGTATTTTTGAGCTACTGCGTCCAAGTCATTTTGCTCATGGGTCAATATTTTGCCTGAGCTTAAATTACTTGCAAAAATGTTAATAAGTGTAGTGTGTGTTTACAATTTTCTCTGCTGTTTTTTCTTCTTACATACTTAAAAACGTAAAAAAAGTGTAGTAATGATGCCGATGTTTTGGGTGTAATCAATCCCTTTCTGGCCTTGACATTAGACAAGTAAAGGTGTTTTTTTACCCTTTACCTAGTGCACTTCACGTAAATAGTTCTTAATGGTCTTAAACCTCTTGCATTAAGCCCCTGGCCTCTCCACGGGCTGCTCAGACTGTATTAAAGTCTAATAGCTTGAAATTGAAAGACTCCATGACATCTTTAATAGGCTTATGTAACAGTAATCCTCTGGCTTCTACCTAAACAACAGCACTGCCTCCAGGGGCGAAGGAGGTTTGACACATGTAATTTTAACTGAGATTTTTGGGATAGGATGTTCTCCTTTAAGTGGGCTAATTTATCCATCAAACACTGTCAAATCAAGTAATGAGATACTTAATAAGTCATTAAAACAAACGTTAGCCTGACGTGTTCACACAAAACACTCAAACGCGCACATTTCATCGCTGTCAATCTTTTTATGCAACGACTTTTCATAAACAGACTGTTGCTTAAGCTTTATCTGAGCAAATCTGAAACAATGAAATCTTTGAAATGTCGCTGTGACGGTAGGAGGGCGTGAGCGCTGTGAACAGTAGTCAAAGAACACAGCAGCAGCAGCGTAATAGGTTAAAAGGTTAAAGGTTAAAGGTTAAAGGTATGGAAGTTTTAGTGGAGGGTGCTTGTCTATGTGGAAGTGTTTTTACATCGCCTGGAATCTTACATTTTTAGTGGTGTTTTACTGAAAGCAACAAAAAACAATCAAATAAAAAAGTAAAAAAAATAATCATGCCCTTTTACTGTAGATGGTCTTGCCTCTTTATTGATCTGGCCTGTTACTGGTGGAGTGACCTGCTTGTCTCCATGGAGATACATATGTTTTATTTATTTATTTATTTATTTATACAGGGGGACCCAATGAGTACATATGTTTTATTATTTATTTATTTATTTATACAGGGGGACCCAATGAGAGCACTTAGGTTCTCTTTTTCATGGGCGCCCTGTTTAAAATACAATACAAGAAGAAAAAAACTAACTAAACAAACAAACGCACAAGTCCATATAAAACATTAAAAACAGGAGCAGGTGTGAGTGTAAAAGTTAATTACCAGATTATTAAATTGCGATTGTGTCACCCACGTATCCAGTTTTGCTTTTCTTTGAAGTGTGTTCCATTTTTGTGAAGCAAAACAGCTAAAAGCCTTTTTGGTGCGGCTGGTCCTTAGCCTCATGCCGTCATGTGATCTGGTATTAAATGTTCCGGTATCAATGATTAACAAGCAGGTGAGGTGTTCTGGACGTTTTTGAAGTCGTCCCAATGCCAAACTTAATGCCGAGTGGTGGAATGTAACAAAGTAAAAGTAGTTCAGTACTATACTTAAGTACAAATTTAAGGTATCTGTACTTGCATTTAAAAGTGGATACGTTTTTACTTAGTTACATTTGAGAGCAGGTATCTGTACTTTCTATTCCACTTCATTTTTAAACTGGACTGAAAAGTAAAAGTATTTTAATGATAGTTTGAGACCTGCTGGAAAGACTGAGGGGTTTATTTGTTTTCATGTTCACAATCTGAACAAATAAAAATATACAAAATGATCGAGTCAATTGTTTCTGTTCAACAAAATTCAGCACAAATCTTTATCAAAATCACTACATTTGAAGCTTTGTTAGACCTCAAAACCTGCACAAAATACTTTTGCTTTTTACTTTTAAGTACATTTTTAAACAGGTACTTTAATACTTTTAGGTAGATGTTTTTCATGTGATATTTTACTTTTACTAGAGTTTTTTTTATTTGCTCTTGTATCTGTACTTCTACTTAAGTAACAAAACTGAATAGTTCTTCCACCACTGTTAATGCCTTACTGCGGAACATTATAGTCAAAGCAATAACATCTCCATGGAGACAAGCATATGAAAAGTTAGCTAGTGCAGCTTTGAGTATTAATAACTGCATCACTAGCATACAGCCGTACACAATAGTAGTAGCAGCAGGATTTTTTGTTAGTAGTTCAGCCAATAATAACAATGATGGACACTCAAAGTCACTGGTCTTTTTTTACTGCCTTGAGTTTGTCCATTTGAAGTACTTTGAAGCACTACACATGTGAGTACTTCCTCCTCCTGTGACACTGACATAATATATGAAGTGTTACAACTAACTAGAACCAAACGCTGGGCTTTGAAGGATAATCCGGCTCACCCCGGAGGCGCGCTGCACGGACCCTGCAGCCTTTTCAAGTCTAATAAGTG